>DWGJ01005795.1:0-10070 GCA_018246895.1 Aspitha aspitha aspitha | reverse complement strand
CGCCCCGACGACGGCGACGCGACGCTCGGCACGCGGCCAACTTTCCTTGCAATTTTACTGCTCGCGCCGTTCGATACGCAGACATGTTGCAGTCGACATTCTAGACGAAAATGGCAGTAACCTATCAGATTTATCGCTTCTGTTAACTTCACCGATGTTTCTAATGCGTCACTTTGATATAAGTTTTTCAATATAATCTGCAATCATTTTCATGTTTCTTGTAAAATAAAATTTAGTAGATTATACATGTACTTTTCCTCTCCCAATCGATTGAGTATAAGAAAATCAAAGGAATAAGTAAAATGTTCTTTTGTATTTCTTTTGCGTTGTTACTTTTGTAGCTTTGCACCCGAATTTGTTCACTAAATACTTTAAACTACTTTTAATGCTTCAGAGAGATATTAAAGGTTTAATTGTCAGTTTTCTTTATGTGTTGTAGTACACATTGTCTTCTTTATTTTAATTCTAGCGAGGTAAACCATATTTTGTGTTTATTCTGTGTTCCATCTTGAAGCTCCATACGTTGATGTGTAGGTCCCGCAATTGACTGAATAACCAACCTATTTCTGCAGTCGACTGGCGGTGTTTGCATTATGTGTTCCGGTTCGCATTATGCGTTAGAGACACAGATATGAGCCGTTCTAACTTCGTCCTGAGTAGCGACAACGCTAGATGCGTTCTAGAGGTTTCAATCCAGGTTAATACATTTTAGATATGGATACCTACCCCTACAGACATGCTATTTACTACTAAAACGTAATAAAATACGTTATCTTTATCAATATAAACGTCTTTTTACTCATGCATTGTACAATTTTTTGTCTATGCAATACGATACGAAACTTTTGTATGTTACCTTGCCAGTCATTCATTCTTCGGGTAAAGTCACTAGATACCTGGCTTTTCATCTAATATTAAAGTAAATATTGCGGTCTACTAATGTAAGATTACCTCTATTTGAAAGGCACGACCTACTAAATAGCAGTGGCTCGGTGTGGTGAAACGTGGTTCTAATTATTTTAAGTACCTCTCGTCTGTCAATGAGTACTTTTTGATTTGTCATGCGGCTTTTTGTGGCACGTTTTACGGAATGACAATTATTTATTATGCAACGATTATAAAAACGTAATAGTAAATAGTACCGGGAGTTAATTTGCGGAAACGCATTGCTGTACTTTAATGTAAAACTATATCACGTACTTTGAGTCACTCTCACATATTTGTAGTATGTCAAGATACCCTCTGGACGAAGGCCAGCGTTGCGTTTTCTGTTCAGTTACACACGAGAAATTGTACATTAATGGTTTGACTTGAGTCTCTCCAATGTTAAATGGCCGTAAGCTGAAATCCCTATGATACGAGCAACCATATTATAATTAACCACTTTTTAGCCAATATCACAATATGCAAAATACAATCAATACACAAGTAGGGTTGTTAGTCGAAAAGCAAGTCAATACAGTAGTACCCCGCTTTACGCGAAACCGTTATGCGCGGTTTCACTATAACGCGAAATTCAAATTTCGCGCTCAATTGCCTTGCGTTACGCGAAAAAGTGCGTATAAACATAGTGTAGATGGACATATTGCAGAGTATAGACAATAATGATGACCGTGTCTTGACCATGTGTCAAACAATTAAAAACAGCGCTGGGAGTTATGAGAGTATTTTACAAGAACGTAAAAAAAACGTTAAAAAAATAATTGATGGTATGTATTGCATTAAGTGATTCTTAGAATTAAAGTGATTGATTAAAATGATGCGTACTTTTGTACATATTAAATTTTGACTGTTTAATCTTATACCTCGATATACGCGAATTTCAATTAACGCGCTTTTTTCCGGAACGTATCTCTCGCGTAAAGCGAGGTATTACTGTACTACAAAAAAATATTTGGCTACGTATATTTTTTTCATTCGATCCTATACACACGATACAAATAAGCCATCCATTATCATTGTAATAAAAACCGCACCCACAGGAATGTGGACGTAGGTACATTCAATACTCTCGACCACTGAGCGTTACTCCTAAGAATACTATAATACTTGCAATCAGATAACACTTGTAATGAGTGGGGCTAAAAATACGTAAGAATTCAATTTCAATGTTCGCTGCCGATGGTGTACTTGCGTAGTGTTAAACGTCTGACAAGCTTATTATGTGTGAACTTCTGTGCACGGCTCTTGAGATATGAGATCGTCTGAGAGTAGGATATTTTTAATCCGTTGTGTAGAATTATTTTTAAATAATGTATGCCGTTAAATGTTCAGTGATTGATAATTGGAGTAGTTATTTGTATAATATTTAAAACCAAACTCATAGGTAATATACTAGGTATAACAAAATTGCAAATATTTTGGTAATTCCATATTTATTTGTTTTTATACATTTAATTTTATTTATATAATATGTTCAAAATTAGTGTATTAGTTATGTATATAACACAGTGTTAGTTGTTATACGATTACTTTCTATTAATTGGCATTTCGATTGCACGTTTGTATGTATAAGGATACAAAAATACAATAGCTAAAATGTTGTTAATAGATATTTATTAAAGAGGTAAAATTATAGTCTCGTTAAGTAACGTCTATAATCTTCTTTCCCCTTTATAGCTCAGTCCCAGTTATTGTAATTAAAATACGAGCCACTTAACTTTAATATGGAAATATTTGCGAAGCTATTTCATGACGAAGGTAATAATTCCTTTTAAAGCATCTAATTAGTTTCTGTTCTGAGGTAATTAAACTTTAAACTCCACAATGTAGCCGCTTAATTACCATCTTAAATAACTTGAACACGTTGCTGACTCGTGAAGTAGGTACTTTTTGTAAAATAATTTCCATCAATTTAACCACACTTCCCATTATTATAGAATCAATCATTATACCTGGTAATAACAAGTAAGTACACAAATAAGTATAAAATCTGTGTTAAGTTAGCGACAACATTAAGTTACTCGTGCCTAGGTATTCTCAGAACACCTTTATTTGATCAGTAAATATGTAAAACATAATATTTATTTCTTGTACCCTTGTCATGGATTGTTTTGTTTTTAACTAGCTTGCATTGTAATGATATTTTACACTGCACATTCAGATTTTTATGTCATGCTGAAGTACCACACCTAAGATGAAGGAAAATGCAAAATATGTGTGGAAATTTCCACCATAACAATAATCTACAATCCCACACTAGGCTCTCTGATACAGAATTGGGCAATTAAATGCCTGTGTTGCGGTAACAGGGCTATTGATAAATATATCAAATATTTATCAATAGCCCTGTTACCGCAACACAGGTTCATTGTTCATATTTCATTTTCATCATCACAATTTGAGGTTCACTACGTTTCAGTCGGCCAGTTTTGTAGACTGGCCTCAAAATCCTCTCATTTTATACGGTAATCGGGTATCTAGTATTGAAATAATAAAGTATGTTCAGAAAAAGCTATGATATGAAAATACAAACATAATATGAACCCATTTTACCTCAAAGTTGCGTTATCGCTGAAGTAAGATTCGGTGGTGACTTAAATCGCACATCAAATGGAAACGACAGATATATTTTGCATAATCTGGGTTATTAACGAATGGTTGCTACGAAAGCTGAGAAAACAGTGTTTTATAACAAACCTAATGTTTTTGTCCTTGGACCAGTTGCTACATAACTAACTTGACGTTCAGGAATTCGTCTGATTAGATATTTAATATCTGATTATTATTTATGCATTAGGTACATAGATTCATTCTCTTAAGAAGAGTTGGTTTATGCTATATTTAATTAAGTTACTATTGAAAACTACAAACTAAATGCGCGCCCAAATATATTTATATTTAAGCATACTTATGTATTTAAAAAACTTCCTGTATAGCATCTATAACTTTTTTTATCAGTACTATTGATCCAATCAATAGTATTAAATTTTTGCGATACAAATGTGGGCATAACGAGTCCTCTCTAATATAAAATAAATTTTATAAAAAGTAAATTAATAAATAAATAGTAAATTACTTTAAATGAAAATAGGTACCTAATATGATAAACATGCTAGTAACTTTTAGCTCCGATTCGGTATTCAATTCAAATTGATTTCGTGGTTATTCACATGACCTTGATGTCAGTTCATTTTCGTTGTGCACACTTACGAATAGAACACCAAAATTACTCTTATATTCTGCGTGTACACTGCTCCACGAACATTGAATTCAAGGATATATTCGCCTTGGGTCTTGGTTTTTCCTTATGATACAGAGTTATGAACAACAACAATTAACACGTTATACGTGCATACAATTATCTTGTAAAAGAACATAAATATTCTTTTGGTTTTTGGCCTCAAAATAGTCGAATAGGTGTTAAAATGTAAAAGCAAATGAATGACTAACTGATCATATCGTCACTAACGTGTAGTGTTACATTATACGAGTATGTATTGTGTCATAACGTACTGACAATACGAAAAAAAGTAGACCGAAGGTTTCCATAGCATTGGAAGGTATTAATCCAATAATAGGGCCTGGAAAGAGAGGTAAATAGAATACATAGTAAGTGCGTATTTTCTAGCACCGCTTGTTTACAACCGTAGTCAAAACAAGATGATAATTGTGATGAGATCTGTATCAGAACTTTCAATGTACTGTAGTGTGTATTTGTATTTCAAATATGTTACGGTTAATAGAGAACGACAACACATTATGCGATCTAGCCAGTTAATTCGTGAATTAATCAAAAAAGAATAGGTCATAGGTATATGGCATCATAGTTTGCAATTGAATTAAACAGTTTCTGATCGCTGACGATCAGCCAAACTTCATTCGGGAGCTACGTGTGTTTAGATTACATACACAAAATTGTTGCGTATTGACCAGTTAATATTTAAAATTGAAACCTACTCAGCTACAAACTACAACGCGTGTTTAATACACGTAATACGCATTTCATGCTTATTAACCCTTATATAAAACGAAACAATGTATTTACATATACGAGTATGTACTATGTAACGACGCGACGAAGTGGCGTTCTAGCGTCTGCTGTATTTTTTAAGTCATCCATATTCTCATAATGTTTTGTAAAAATGTGTCGTGCTCACGTTCTCTAATTCCAGCCAGTACTGGAACACATTTTGTTGCACCTAGTTGGTGTCAGGTGTTTCGGTTAAATAACCCAGTGCGGTTGATTTGGTCCAGATATGAATTGGTTGAAAGCAATTCATTACAACTTAGTATGGAAATGAAATATTGTTAGTAATAACAGTACGAAGTATCTACTTACAGTTGTAATCTTATTAAGCCTCATTAGTATACTTAATTTTTTTTATACATTGAAAGTCATATTGATATGCGTAATAATCGTTCAAAAACATTTAAAGCCTAATTTCTTTCATATGCATGTATATACGTTGGTTACATTTGTATACTGTTTATATGTATAAGAATGCGACTGCATAAAATATACGGCACATTCATTTTCGACTGCACCTGACCGTCATATGCCAAGTGCAGACTTTGCCAAGGTGGCACGCGGGGGCGTCGGCATTGACGCCATATTTATTTATAAATTATGAACTCTTAAAATGATCACAGCCGATAGGCGGACTTGCCATTATTGTATTGCAGTGGGTGAAACTACTATTCTGTACTAAATTGAAGCAAACGCCACGCAATTATCCAATTCTATTTATATTAATTAGTCAGTCACTTGGTCATTTTGGACTCCGCATTCGGTGTTTTCTGTTTGTTTTTGACAAAGCAATGCAATACATATTACATGTATGTATATGTATGCCTTCAGTTATGTACGAGTAGGTAGGTATGCGTACGAACATTATTTGCTGAAACTGTAACCCCATTTCTAAGAATAAGCCGTGATGACGTGACTTTATTGAGGCTTCAAAGCAAACAAATTGCCCTCAATACTATATTACAGACAGTGTATAAAATGTTAATATATAGAGTTGTGACATAATACTGTTTAGATACGCATTATATTGCGCGAAAACAAATAATAGACGCGAAAAATCTTAAACAAGTGATTATTATATACCTAGAAGTATGTTTAAACATGTAGGGTACATATTATGAATATAAAATAAGGAGTGAATTTGTAATTTATGTAATACATAATGTATCATGTAACATAGCCGGATATGTTACGATGAACGGTCAACGTCATCCCGTCAATGTCATTACTGACAGTCGGTTGTATGTATCCATCATTTCAATCGTGTTAGAACAGTGATATTGCGGTCCTATGGTTTTGATTGTAATAACAGTTTCATCCCATCGCTTTTCAATTTAAATTATCGTATATTTTAACATTATACTGCTTTCATTATGACATTTCGGTACGATATTACGTCACCAGTAATCGATTTAAATTATATGTCACCAATGTACAAACTTCGTGAATTTTTTCAAATGGAATTGTTAATAGTGCCTACTGACGCTTCACGTCAATTGTCTATTGTTTTCCTTGTAATTAAAGAATCTTTGTAAGTCACTGAGGTAGTTCAGTATTCTGTATAATGCATAATCTTTACACGACGAACATGTTTGATTTTAAAAGTTTAGAAGAAAATCATTTTCTTATTTTTTGTTCAGACCTTTACTCAGATTGTCTAGTTTTGCAAGCTCCATGAAATGGTTTTTCGCTTTAATCAATTATAATTTTTAGTACCTACTACTGCTTGTAAGCAAGTTTTTATTTGTGACATTTTCTTGTAGGAATGAGTACTTAATCTTCGTCACTGAATCGACTCGTGTTACCACTTCATCACGTATACACGCTGTCGGCTGGGTTCCTCGTTATAATGTCATCATGACGTTTACCGTTTTTGTAGCTTAGGATTGAACAATTTATAAGTCACTTGGAATAAAGTTGTCTGCGGCCTGTTTAAGATTATATTAAAGTATATCGGAAAATTGCGTTTTTACTTCAATTAGTTTAAAAGATTGGTATCCCTTAATTTCATAGCTCAAATTTGCAACAAACAATAAAATGCTCGAAGTTTTTGAGTAATGGATAATCGCAAACCATCTATGAAGTTGAGCGTCTCGGGGCGTTTTAATCGCTCGGTCCCAGACGTTAACTTTAAGAAACGTTCATTAAAAGTCGTCGGAGGACTTTATGAAGATGTTTAGTTCTATTCTTTCGACAGACCTCAAAATCTTCTACCAACACGTTAAAGTTACCTTTAGACTTACGGGAGTCAGCAATGTTAAACGTGCGCCATAAGACAGCTTTAAGCCAAACAATATTCGTATATTCTGTACTGTTATTATAAGTTATTATGTGTCTGCAACAAGTGACTTATTTCCTATTTATTCAAGTTACGTCATATGCTTGCACAGCTTGATACAGAACTGATATTTTAATTCTATTTAAACATAAAAATGTTTACCTCATAAACATTAAAAAGATGTTTACACACTTCACTAATTATTTACATAAATTTGTTGCTAATGACTTCTTACCATGCACATTTATATTTCTTTCCTTAAATAAATATAATTTTATCTTAAATTAATCACGAAACCCGAAACTGTCAGCTCATATAGCAACTCCATCACATGTGAGCAATCCCTGGATGCTTTTTATAACATCGTCGTGGCGGTTAACGTTTTTTGTAATAGAAAGGAGAACCCGGTAAGCCGCTTAAGGTTTAAAATCCATCTAGAGTAAATATGATCGTTACAAAATATCATACTCGTAAATTATTATTGTGGTAAGGATTTTAAAGACTGCTTCTTTCGTTTTAAAAAAGTATTTTATTATTTATAAACGAAACCAAACTTCCTCATGGTACTACCTCGGCTTATAAAGCCATCATTTTGGTTAGTTCAAGGGCTTTTTATACCGTTGAGAGTTAACGTAGCGTGCACGCTGGATTCCGAAAAAAGATACGATGGCAATATAATAAATAACTTGTACTATTGTCGCCAAATACTTAACCGCAACAGAAGCTCGCGCAGAAATTGAATTTTCAAAAAGAATTAAATTCATTATTTTTTTTTATTACCCAAGAACGTCAAACTAAAATTTCAGTTAGGTACCTATCTTAATTTTCAAACCGACCAATTTTCATATAATCTTTCTATTCATTTTTAACCTCTTGGTGCTGGAATTTTCTTAATACCTTAAAACTATCTGCAACATTTTTGGATTCCAAGTTCAGAGGCTTCGGCCGTGCGTTAATCTCTGGGTCAACTAGTCAGCCACCTTCATTTTTTATATTTCATGGATGGATATTGGCTTAGATCATTCTCATTTGCATTGTTACTGCAAATTGCCATATTTTAACGCATTCTGCCGTACTGTATCCGTCTGCCGGCTTCTTCGGCCACGATCATATCATTTATAGGTAGGTACATGTGTGTTTGAAAACGTTACTTTTTAATTGGAAATTCATGATCCCTCATCCATAATTGATATGGATATGTGTCTGCGATTTAATGTGCAATAATGAAATTGTCGGCGCCCTTAGGTCTTAGATTTGATAATATGTACATACCAGTTTGTGTGTGAAGTTGATTAATGTGTAGGCAGTTTTACAAGGGAGCCATGTCAGTTACGGCTGCCGTCGTCGGTAAGCCGATTATGAGCTTAGATCTGACAATCGTAAGTTGGAGCGCAACCAAAACGAACACTGCTCAAACATTAAAATCTTAAAAGGATAGAAACCAGTAAGAAGTTCACAGTTACTCAAAATGCTAATTGAAATCTATTTATTTACCCTTTATTAATTTTGTACAGTTTAATAAAAACGTTAGAATTAATTGTAATGTATTAACTCGCACTTAGAGGGACACAGAGTAAGGTGTTACGATATATGGCAACAGTGTAATATTACGATAGTTATCGGACTTTTATACATATAAGTTTTGGAAATGTTTATTTTACCCTTCATTCCCTCGTCTGCAGTTTCTAATCAAAACATTTGAACGTTGTCATCTGCGGGGTTACGTCACGAATCTCAAAAACCACATGTTATAAATATTTCGCTCAGCATCATACCATTTACGACGAGACCGTTGTCTGCTTAGTATAAATGGTCCGTTAATTAATTCAAAATGAGATCACAGCATCCACTCGATACCACAGTGAACGTCTTATGACTACTCTATTTGAATATCATGCGGGATTAACGTCCTTCCCGATGATATTGGAAACATATGACTCATTACAAATGACTCAAATGAGTTTTGTTTGTACGTGTATGTATCTATATTCTATGACTACGAGCTTAATTTACTAATTCTATTAGCTGTATAATTGTTTTTTTTAATTTTCTTATACATATAAAAACGCTGATTTAAAGCTAACCACTTTACAATTTTAGCCGATCTCAGACAAATGTATGTGATTTAAAAGTTTATAGCTATTGTATTTAAAAAATAACACTGTAAAAAAGTACTAGAAAGTCTGGCTTTAATCGTCGCCAAGTGTTCGGTCATGATGATAATAAAATAAAGACTACTAGGGCCACGATAACGGACATTGTTTCGCAAACCCTTCGTTGGCCGCAGCGTTGCTTAAACGATGTCGCTGTAATCAACAATGTACGTGTTGCGGGTATAAAAGTACAACCAGGCGTATAAGAAATCAAACCGTGTAGTACATCGATTAACAATTAAGATAAGTAATAACTGATAAAACCCAATCAGCCAATATGATCGACAAAGTTTAGCCAAATCCTTCTTGCGTTAAACATTATAAGTAATGCAGCCAGTATATGACTTGCTATTTACAAATTCCACTAAATATTTCTGGGTAGACTATCTATCTATTTTTCAGTGTCGCTGCCAACTACTGAGTTCTCCTAAATTAAAGCAAGCAGTATAACTTTGGAATATATTGTAAATGTACTAGTAGAGAAATGTTGAACAAGGTACCAAATCGTTCCCGATAGCATTATAATTATTCTATCAGGAAAGCGCACTTGAAAAGAGAACACGCGCGGAATAAGAATATACGTACTATTTAAATCGCTAGTAATATCGTTATAAATGGAATTAATTGACTTAGGTTGACCATAGATGTGATTGTACAATTTGGATTTGGA
>DWGJ01005794.1:0-10070 GCA_018246895.1 Aspitha aspitha aspitha | reverse complement strand
ACTAGTGGTCCTGACCACGCGTTGCCATGGGTGCAGAAATTTATTTTATGTAAAAATTTATTGACAATTGACATTTATAATTTATTTATTTTACAAAAACTATCCCATCTTTTAAGTTGGATCAAACAATAGATATTTACAAAATTTCATTGAAATCGGTTCAGAGGTTTCGGAGATTAGCGCAAACGAATTTTATATATACAAGAGATTGTTTGGTTTATAATTTATTAATATGTGCTACCTGGTGTCAAAGCAACATGTACAGATTTTCTACACTGTTGATAAATTTACTATTAACCTACCACTAATGTTAACAGGAAGAACGTGATGAGGCCGGGCCTGCTTGTGGCTATGGTTCATTTCATCAACAATATTGGTTGGATGGAAAACTAATTGCTGTTGGGGTCATAGATATACTGCCTAAATGTGTATCATCTGTGTACTTCTTTTATGACCCTCAATATAGAAACCTTACTCTAGGCACTTATGGTGCTCTGCGGTATGTTTTCATTCTTACCATATTATATAATTACATTGTAATTGTTATATGTTATATTTATTTAAAAAAATCTTTTCAGTGAGATAGAGTTTACAAGGCATTTGCATTCATGCACACCGGAGCTGAAGTATTATTACATGGGATTTTATATACACTCTTGTTGTAAAATGAGATACAAGGGCAATTATTATCCATCTGATTTATTGTGTCCTGAGACATACAAATGGATTCCAATACAGGATTGTATTCCAAAAATAGAAAAAGCCCCATATTCCAGGCTGGATCCTGATGTTGATAGCATTGATGAAAATTATCCAAAGCCCAATGATGTTAACTATATACCTGTTTTACTGAAGGGTGAAGTGACTTTATTTAAGCTGTATCAAAGGAAAATGGGAAAGAAAGCTGAAAGTGCAGATGTTATGATGGAATACGCACGTTTAGTTGGTGCCAAAACCGCTAAGTCACTAGTTATGGTTAGATAATATAAGCCATATTTAAAAATTACCAATTTTGTAAATATTTTAAATGTTATCCTCTTATTCTTAGTACTAGTTATATTTTTCTTCAACATATTATTTTATTCATAATGTATTCATCCTACTCCATCGTATCACAATGACAGGTTGATACTTATTGCCATGTACTTACTGCCTAGTCACTAACTAAAATGCATTTCAATATTGTATCTTCCCACCTCTCGGAAATATTAGTACAAATCTTTTTATTACCTCTACCTTTAGAATAAGTTTGAATTGTAACTTATATAAGTAACTCCATTTACTGTTGTTTATCTTATCAATCAATAATCTCTCATCTTACTTATATAATGTATTCTGTACAATATGTTTTATACATGGGTTTGTGAAGAATATGCATCATACCTATTGGTAACATTTACGGCATTCTATCGTAATAATGAATCATCATTATCTTTGTTATTTTGTATTATAGTTAGTGTTCAGGAATACTTTTAATATGGGAATTTGGGTATTTTGTTTCAATCAATGAGTTCAATTTTTGATTTCCATTGCCTTAAGTGGTAATTTCAGTGTATTTTACTGCCCATGTATAAATGTGTTCCGGACTAATACAATGAAATATCATAGGGCTTGTGTGGAAAAATATCTTACTTTCAGTGACCTAGGTTTAAAGATTTTCAATGCAAAATCGTTACAACTTTAATGTATCTTATGGCATGTTCTAAGTGGAAGGACTCTATTTGTCTATGTCATTGATGCAACATTACATATACTTGCTTGTATTTTTTTATTTAAGTTTGTTTTATTTATGAGTACCAAAATATGTCAATGGACAAAAATAGTAATACCATAGTAAAATGTGCCACTAATAACATGGTTCCATCAAAATATAGTTTTGTATTGCCATAATTCCAATGCATTAAAAGAAGGGATGTTTGATGTTTGGATTTCAATTTCCAACTTTTGGAAATTGATAGTAATTTACAGCGAGACAGACTTCCATTAACGAAACGAATTTAACATTGAAGACAGTTGAGGTGGATTTTATTACATTTTTGGTCTTAAACAAATAGTATGTTGTATATATATGATAGGTATGTATATCTATAACTATTATGTATTCACTTAAAGATTACATTATGAAGGTAGTTGAAACTTTTACTATTATTAAACATGATTGTTCAATTTGAAGCAGTGTTTTATTTTAGTATTGGCCAAGGGATTGGCTGTTACATTTGTCTATTTCAACTATTTAAGACTTTTATTATCCTACTTGCATGAAATTAAATTGAATTATACCTATGTAAAGTGAGACTCTCAGCTAAAATTATATTACAAATGCATCACACCTATGCAATATGTAACGAACTTAATCAGCATTGAATATTTGCATATAATCGGACAATTATCTGTTACTATTTCTAGTCTTCTATGGACATGTTCCTCGGTAGGTAGATTCTTAAAATACCGGTTCTACAGTTTTTTTTGCACTATAAAAGCGGTATAAATATTATGTACAAGATACTGAACGATCAACCTATAACGGTTGTTAAATGTTTCGTAGGGCGAGAGTACCGGATTTTTCATTTTTAACTAGCTTACACTTTTTCCAGCTAAAGAAAAAATCCCCGTACAACATCCTATATATAAAGTATCCTAATATATAAAGTACTCTGTGGTGCAGGGCGTCAATATTTGATGATGCTTAACTATTTCACATTTTAAATACAAGTAGGTATAACTATTTAGATTGTCATGTGCAATTTAAAAATCTCTTTCTATATTATCTTTTAATTCACTTTAGTGTATATTTAAAGACGTAAATATATTGCGTTATCGTAAAAAAAATTGTGTTTGCGATGTCAAATGATACGTTTTTGTTGGGATCCCTAGGTAGCGCTGAATGTATCAAAATTTAAGTGATGTCTTCCAAACAACAACAGGTTATTTTTTCCTATAGGCGAATTATAGGTGAATGCTAAAGTTTCAAACGTATGTCTAAAATATGCTAAATACCAAAATACCTAACCGATAGAAACAAAATATTATAAGAAATATAATTTCTTACATTTGTCTAATAACGTAGATAAAGACCGATAATAGGTACTTATGTTTTTTAGATTGATGTACTTATGTATAATATTATACTTTAGGTGAGATTGCATACATATTTTTAATATAGAAAAAAACTTTTCGTACGCCGTAATTTCGTTCAACATGATCAAATTGAAAATTGTATTCATATTAAACCGGAATCCAGATGCGTAATACAACAATCAACATTAAATTTATTTTGTCCGTCCATACTAAGTTGGCGACATCGTTTTAAAGTTATTTTAAATGGTCATTGAAAAACAGATGTTTATGTGGCACGCGAGGTAATTCGAGGCTTTTGTGGTACAGAGGCGACGGAGTACAGATTTGATCGTCCGCTAGATCGCTGAAGGTGAAGGCAGTCGCAAAAAGACAGGCGCGCGCGCACCTCGCTGCGCCACCTGCCGTGCTGCGGAATTTCAATCTCCGTGCGTGCGTTTTGTGTTTATTATCGTGCATCACTTACAGTCAAAATGAGGATACATTTAAAAATTTTCAGTAAGTATCTTGGCAAAATTTATTTCTCCAATCCTATTATTTTTATAACATTGTATTTAATACTAATTATGAGTAGAACCTACTTATGATTTACTTAAAGATTGTCAGCTACTGAGGATGTCATTATACAGAGAACAATTAGCTTCGCGCAATTAATCTTTTTTTTACCCATCTCAGGCGGACTCATATGTCTACTGAATGAAATAAAAAATATCTCTTAATTATTTTTCCGTAGCATCAGTGTATTTATTTTTAAAGCATATTGTAAGCAATAATTTGTCATAGCATTACGGCCAATACGGTTTGTACCTGATTAAGAACTTGTGGCCCAAATTTGTTAGGTTTAGGATAGGATCATGCGTTGTCTTGGTTAAGTTCTTGTCGTTACGTATTAATCAAACCAATATATGGCCATAATGGCAAAACATGTTGAAGTAATGAAAATTTCATATCATCGGTTTAAAGTCAGTCGGTTATCACCACCCTAATACGTGCTCCGTTTGTGTGTACTCTGTAGCCCTTGCATGCCAGTGAGGAAAACCGCTGCCGCTATAGCGGAACTCTGGCTCTGCATTCATCGGCTATTACGAAATCAACGAAACTCTTTTGTCACATTACTTACACAAATGTGTATGCAGGAAGCCTGATAAGTGATAACTATTGTCTATTTGTATGACTTTCGAACCTCATATAAAACAGTCCAAAGTGTAAAGGATTATGTCCAATCTTGCTGTGTCCAGCACAGTGAAAAGATTTTTTCATATCTCATGATAATTTAAACATCCATTGTTTAAATAGAAAATCAAAGTAGAACCAATGTTTGGACATAATTATAAGTTGTCCTGGAGTTCAAAATCAGGTAGTGAATACTGCTATCTTCTAATTACATAATAATTAGTTAGCATTTAAGACAACGTGGTCAAAATTATCTTCAATGCGTTTCTAATTAAACGTTATCATCATCAGTACCGGTGCTGCATAGATTTTATCGTTTGTATAAATAAATTAATACTATTCTATTTATTTTATATGATACGTGTAAGCAAATATTGGATATACATGCTGAAAACTGTTGTTGACTGACTAGATACGACGTTCACATTTTATTAGAGTCGTGAATATACAACATTCTCAGAAACGTGGGTAAAGTTTGATATTTAATTAATTATATATTTAGTTAGTAATGAAGGAAAATAATTTAGTTACTTTTTCACAATGTCAGTGACAAATATTTCAATAAAAAGATTTTATTATTTACATACTTGTTTATGCGTATTTTTTTGTGTTGTAAAACGTCAATACACGCTTGGTTTGGCTTTGTTATTAACGCTTATATCTGTAAGTAAGACCTCATAGGTACCGATCGAGTCTCAGATCAGATATACAGATCATCTAGTAACTTTATTGATAAGATTCCTTCAAACAGGTTCACGGGTAAACACTATCTTTAAGATAAAGACAAAATATACTCCAATGACAAAGTCACTTACATCATTCAATAATTAATAAATTGTGTGACTGTTTGGAAATGACATAATACAACAAACCTAAATACTAAGTACTCATAAGTATGCAGATTTCAAATGATGCTTTGACTTCCGCTTAATCCTTAATGAGTCCGGGTAATTGGCGCAATTAACCTACATTTTCATACATTAAGATATACCTACCAAAAGATTAGCATTGTCTTAAAAACCCTTACATACTATTGATATTTATGTAAAGGTTTTGTTTCCGTTGTCATCGTCAACTTGCTTAATATATTGCGGCGATAATTCTGCAAAATTTGTATAGTTGTTTGTTAAGATACTCTCTCGACTCAATTTTTCGCAACTACGTAACTTTGCTTAAGGTAAATTTTATTAGATTTTTTATGTCACTGTTGCAGCTGTCGTGTTTGTTTCTTAACAGTTAAATGTAGTGCTTGCGTAAAAGTACTCGATAGAGTTTGTAATACTTCATGGGTACGTGCTTTTTGTCGGTGACCTAATCTTTTATCTTTACCTGAAGGTTATGATGTTGTCGGTTACAGTTTCCCCTAGATATTGTAAACAAATTATATTGACGCAAAGAGAACAACATGACAAAAATTAGGGAACGATACTTTTTCATACTAGTTTAATTGACCGAAGTATGCAATACTGATTTTTAATACATAGACTTAATTATAGTTTTACTTTTCTACAGAAATAAGAGTAAAATGCAATTCAGAAGCCATGTAAATGTATCACAATACGAGATTTGCTTTTTCTTATTTTGGTAATCATGCAGTCAAGAACACACCAGATATATAAGTTATTCTGTTTTTTTCCATAATTATATTTGTTATCAAATAAACCTTTAAAAAGTTTCCAATATTTACAAGATTATAAATTAGCTCATAAATATCTGTCGAGTTGTTAATATATTAATAACAGGTTTCCGTTTCCCATATGAATAACATTTAAAGAATTAGACAGTGCTGTTGCTATGGTAATCAAACAGTTGATAAACTAAATTCTTTTAATCTTCAAAATACACACATTAATATAAAATAAATAATTTTACAGAGACCGAACCCTAAATATTTAATTAGGTTTCAGTTCTACTATAATTTCACTCAATCATTTTCATGAACCACTGGACCAACAGACTATTAAAAAATGTTCCATCCCTATTTATCATGTTTTGGTTGAACCTTCAGAACGTATTTCGGTGCCTCGGGAGAGCAACTATCTTGGTGGATTTCCTTTGCGCTGTTGGAGGACTCGTCGACCTCCTTAAGGAATGTACCAGTTTCATCCCTATCTATCCTACTGTACCTACTCTCGTGTCTTTTCAGCATCTTACACTAGCATCAGCTCGTATGATAGCCGACTGTAACTTTCAGTTCACCTACTAAATTGCCTTTAAAATGATTGTATAAATACTAGTGACGTCAAAACCAGCAAGTATGTATTTACGTATTCAATTTATCAATAACTAGCTGCACTGCCACGTTGTCCTGTGTAAATTTAAATAAATTCATTTGTGATCGCTTTGTGACTTTGTGAATTTTTCAATAAAAAAGCAAATTCAAGTTTTCTTAATCACGAGGAACATTTAAAAAGAAAATTTAGCGAACTCCGGCCAGTTGTAGCCAAAGTGATACGCTTACTGAGGAAAACCATTTATTTTTAATTTAGGTATGTAGATACAATAACTTGGCAACGGCACTGCTGTGTGTACTCTATGATTTGCAAGTCTAGTCATATTAGTTCAGTTTGCTTGTCTACAAGTGAGCTTGTTTTCTATGCTTTTTTTCGAGAGGACAATTTTGTGCAAATTAATATATATAGTATAAATAGAATGAAAAGGAAAATAACGCTTTTGTATCTATCAACGACATCTTTATTCTTCCTACAAAAATCGTAATTCCAATTTTAAAAATATAGGTACATTCCAGCGTTTTTTGTAACACCGAGTTACAACTACATTACATACATTCCTGTATATCAGCGCTTTACCTAAAGCGGTCTAATAAGAAGCCGTCAATGCGATATTTTTATATATATTTTTTTTTAAACATTGCCAAAAATAAAATATTTTCTTGTGAATCATGTACTTAAGTACATTCTTTTTCATGTTATAATATTTTCTGATATGAATCAGTCGACCTACCGAAAACCGGTAAGTAGAGCTTACCGTTAGGTTGCCTTTAATAAGTTCCTCGAAAGTTCCGACCGTGTTCGATATCTGTCAGTTAATTGGTACCTAATGGCAAAGAGGGATGAGGTGTTTGCACGGCGACGAGTGATGGCGCCGCCGTACTCCTCGGCGTCGTCTCGGCGCCTCGGCCCCTGCATTCTTGCACTTTCACCGCAACACGGACACCGACTCCTTACTAGATTCACCGCGAACAGGCAAACATTTGCTAATGAGTACGTTTGTACAGTATTATTATAGTAACGGGCCACGTCTGGACCAAACGGACTGGACTGAAGCCGAACACACGTTGTCACCATTGAGGCTAACTGATGCCAAGGGTACATCGAAAAACAGCATGTTGCTGCCCGTTACAGAGGCATCATAAGGACATTGTTAAAAAAATTACCATATTAACAGGTGTTTTTAGTATTTTTCTTTCCAACAATAACTCAGCAATTAAACGAGAGCAAACTTGTCGCCTATCTCTAACAATATCATAACAATGTTATCGTAAGGAATATGCTAGTGAGTAATGCAACAGTCTTGCTAAGTAGCATTCCACAAAAAAACAAATACCCACACACACACACTCATCTGTCATTAACCTTACCAGTTTTCATTTACTTATTTTACTAGGCAAAAACTTAACTTGTTTTACTCTGTCGTCCAGAAATAGACTTTAATTTAACGACAGGAATTCTTTAACGATGATATCGTTAGATATTTATTACTTTATACAGAAATAAATTTTTTATTTTATTTTTATAAACATTTTAATCGATTAGCTTATCTTAGCTTTGTAACATCCCATAATTTGGTTGATACTTAACTAACCAATCACCTCAAATCATTCTAATCCAAGAGTTCTTCAAACATGTTTGATATTACCCTAAAATATTGTAACTTTTTAGGTGTAAATTTTTAGGTGGTAGAACCTGTATACGGTTCGCCCGGGAAAGTTCCACCGCCACAACTATTTCTGCCGTGAAACAGTTGTTTCAACTGTGTTTCGGTCCGAAGGGTGTGGTTACCGGTCACTTGTATACCAGAGGCTACCATCTTAGTCCTCAAGAGTAGCAACGCATCTGTGACCGACTTCTGATAGGGCAACTACTAACACTTACTAACTGCACCTACTAACACACCCTAACTGGGCTAATATCACTAACAGTCCCATTCCTGCAAACCCGTTACTAATGAATACTCACCAACTAATTCTTAGTAAAATCTATACTAACTGAGTTCACACTAACAGTCAGCTCTCTACTGCTGCTCGTTTGCTACTCTATTCCAATAAAAAAAGCTATAACGGCGAATGAGAACATCGTGAGGATACCTGCACAGCTTAAAGATATTATTATGTTTTCTGAGGTGTATGAAGTCTTCCAATACTTTAGCCGGAATTCACCATATAGCCATTCACTATGAGAGGAGACCCGGTCCAGCAGTGGAGCAATGAAAAGGGTGAAAATAAATAAAGTCAAAGGTCTGACTGACCTCGTGGTCCAGTGGTTAGAGACCCTGACTGCAAAACCGGAGGTCGCGGGTTCGACCTACCCAGGACAAACATTTGTGTGATGAGCAAATTTGTTTGTTTTGTGTCTGGGCGTAATAAAAATATCTATATATTACTATATTGTATGTATATATGAATGTTTATCAGCTGTCCGGTTACCATAACACAGGCAATTGCCTAATTGGGGATCAGACAGCCGTGTGAGGAATTGTCGCCAGTTATTTATTTATTTATTTATAAAGGTCTGGAGTCAGTCAATTCTACGCCGTATCCGGTCTGTGTCGCGCTGGCGGGCCGGACATTGTTTAACTTTTTTTTGCTAATCTACGACAGATAGGGTCCCAAGGTCCGTGAGAAACGTGAGGTTTTTTCTCAATGCTCCCTTACTTACTTTCATATTTGATGTTGAAATAAAAAGTTTTAAGTATTCGTTTAATTTAATGGTGTTGCCTGTCGGCGTATATATCCCGATGCGTATAACATGGGATTATTCGGAACAAAAGTGATACTGTACCTCACTTCCTATCAGGCGAGTTCTTTCAACCGCAAACCTAATAAAAAATACATTTATATAACCATATCTTCAAAATTACGTAGCCTCACAAAGGCTAAAGAAGAAAAAAAATTTGCATCTAATTAAATATCATGTCGGTGAAAGGGATGAACGTTTGTTAGAAAATCCGTCGATGTAAACCAATTCTATAAAAATGAACTTAATTATTAACATTAAACTTTTTAGGTAACATTACAGTTAAGGGCGGTTGTAGAAAGCCAAATATCGCGAAATTCAATTATAAAATATTATAATTTTTCGCTTTAAGAATAACACAAAGCTTCTAACCAGGTTAAATTGAGATGAAATTAACACAATATTATCTCTGCAGTGGGACCAACATCATATTAGAAAAGCAATTTTAAACCGCCAACGTAAGCGAAATTCAAGTCGTGAAAAAATTTTGACACTAAAAATATATAACGAAATTTTTACTGAAAACTTTACTTAGCTGATGAAAAACATGTTGTCTCGTCGCGAAAAGTTCGCTACTTTCAAATTTCAAAGAATACCTTGGCATAGAAAGATGATGTTTTACACAAATTAAAACAGGGGGTGAGGGATGCATCTTGCCATACCTATTCATTTTACTTGATTCATACAATGAATGAAAATCAGAAGACTTTTGCAAGAACGTGCAATACATTAGGTATTCCGATTTATTAATCACATTTATTTAAACTAGTGGTCGCCTACTGGTCGAAATTCGACCATAATAAAAAATAATTATTTGAGATTTCTTTGTACTTTTTGTTTGACATT
>DWGJ01005793.1:0-10070 GCA_018246895.1 Aspitha aspitha aspitha | reverse complement strand
GCAGGTTTGTAAGGACAAGGATATTTGGCACTCGCTGCTTTCTGCCTACCCCGCAAGGGACCTGGCGTGACGATATGAATGAATGAAAGACGTTGATTTTGCATTAATGTCTTTGTATAGAAACAAGAAAAATTCTAAGTATGTTATTACGTTCTTAACCTTAAACGTAACCGCTGTACTAAAGTCCTGAGCCTTAAGGACGTATTGTTTCAGTAAGTTTGGATGATTTCGTAGTCATAATACCCCACTCTACCCACTTCTGGTGCGCAATGTCGAAATTACTCTGAAACACTTTCTCGCTTCAACGCATAGCTAATATTAACAGGTGATTGTTACAATTAATGTCGATACTTCTTAAATATCATATTTGCCTATTTGTATCGTTGTGTGTTAACAACGCTGTATGTATGTCTATCAGTAGGTATGTCAGTTAATAATGATAATTTTGTTTAGACAATTGTTTTCACTAAATTTGTGATAATAATATTTAGCAAGCCGATAATATGTTGTTTTTGTTGTTCGACCCTTTTTTTATTGGGCCACTGCTGGACCGGGTCGTAGTCTATCACCCTGGCCAAGTGTGGATTGATAGACTTCACACACCTCAGAAAATATTAGGTATATACTTTATAACATCTCTACGGTATGCAGCTTTCCCACGATGTTTTTCTCCACAGTTATAGCAAGTAATATTTAAATAACATGTTAATGCGTGAAACATCATACTTTTTACAAATTAAAAATTGGTTGCTTCTTAAGTTGTGCGTAGTATATATTTAAAGTAACGAATACGCTGCTTTTTGCTGCGTTGGTGTGATATTATTTTGCTCTATTTGGGTTATCGATACTAGTAACGTCCCTATAAGTAGGGCAATGCACGTGGCGTCAGTGCGCTGCTTACGACAATCATGTCGCGGTTCGTCGTACTTCTCACCTCCAGTTCTGTTGTTGTTCTCGAAATAAACTTAGTCCATTAATGGCTTATTATAAGTATGGTATCTACAAATACCAATTGCTAAATGGCTCTGATAATAAATTTAACTTTATTTAATTAGTTTAACTTTTTCCCTTCAACTCTATCCTTTTTCTGTTCTTAATTAAATAATTCATTACGAAATTGAAGTGTTAAAATATTTAAACATGTAATGGATTCTTATAAATATGAGCTAGTATTTTTGGAAGTATTCATTATAAGATTTGGTGTGTTGTACCTACCATTAGACATTTACTTATCAAATACGTCTATATCTATTCCTGTTATCTACTAAACAATTGCTTCAATCAAATCCCTATTCGTTCCATTACCCAAATACATTTGGACATGGAAGCATCGAACAGACCGTCGATATGTAGTTCTGTTCAATTTCTGTTTTGTTAACGATTTATGACTAATAAACGTAAACGTTGCTGTAAAGAGAATATAATTGGCTGTATTTTGGTTTTTGTCTTCTTTCTTTGTTATTCAATGCTGAAAATGGAAATCCGTTTTATTGTAGAATTAGATACAAAAATTTTATAGATTTCCATGAGCCAAATACAACAAGAAATATGAACGTACATAATATGTACGTCAATTAACATTTTTATTTCGTGAAATTATTCATTAAAGCGATCAATTAAATCTTTTTATAATAATTTTTCATTGTTGTTCATAGCCACGTAAAAAACTTATTAAAATATTATTTACAAATTTAAATTGTTTGAGTTCCACCAAGCTTTTTACACTCTATGCTCTACTTTTTAGGAGAACAGAGATTGACCTGTTAACAGGCGATATGTACACACAGTTTAAAAAGAATGTCGAGTTTCACTCCGACTTTTTCCTTTCAGACAGTATATTCAGGTGTGGTGTTTTGAATTTTGGGGGCGCGTGAAGTCGATGCAAGCAACGTCTGTCTGGAATATGCCATTATACTTCATCCTTTACAACATATACCTATTTGTAAGTTCCCTTAATACATACTCGTATATATATGTAAATAGATCGACCCTCACCATAAAACCAATTAAATTAACCATTCAACTAACAATACAAAGTTTAAACAGGGATCAGAGTTTCATTTAATTAAATAGTTCCGTTGTGGGCTGCAATAGTGATTTTCGGATAGATTGCCTGCTTGTTTGCAATTTCTGCGATGTGAGAATAAAAGTTTCAAGTGCATAGTTGTTAGGTATATTTAAGCCCCATCTAGTATCAGTCGTACTTAAGTATCGAGTATCCAAAACCGTTTCGTGAAAGCCAAACAAAATTATCATCGGTTGCCCTCCTGTTTCTAAACGTCGAGACGTAAGCCTGTAGAGTAGTGCCTCCATTATAAGCCAGCAAGCAATTACCGTTTTGTCGCTCGCATCACAAACCAAGTGCGACCAGTAATTACTGTGTGTCGTGCGACTGCAATCTATCCACAAAATCACGGCTGAGGCATTTAGGAATTTGTATACCTACAAATGAATTTCTACGACACTGCGCACTGAAACAGCGTAGTGAAATACACTCCATGCCCCTCGCAGTTACGAGAAGACCGTTGCCCGGATGGTCCATAAGAAGTTTGCATCCACAAAGATAAAAAAACTACTAGTATATGTATTTTAATATACTAAAATAGAATTAATAAAATGTCGCGAGCTTTTCAACATGCTCGTTCCACTCTTCTTATTGGTCCACTGTGGACCGGCTCTCCTCTCATATTGAGAAGGATTTAGGTCATAGTCTACCACGCTGGCTAAGTGTGGATTGGTAGACTTCACGCACCTCAGAAGAAGCTTTTCAAGATGCTAACTCCTTTCTGCAACACAGTATATTAATGTAAAGTGAGTACATTTTACCAATCACAAAACAAAACAACAACTTAGCGAAGACCCGTCGTAACACTTGGATACAAATACCGCGTTTCATAATCACAACTGGCAGTTTGTCGCTCGTATCACGGTCAGTAATTACAGAGCGTATTACACGATTGGAATCCATTCCAGTGTTCGCTTGTCGGCGCGGATACAGTAATTTATGTGTCACGCGCCTCTCCACATGCCGACTGCCTCTGAAAACACACGGCATATCTTTTGTATGGGAATAATTAAAATAGCTACTTTTTACTGAAGTAGGTTACCGAGTACTTATATTTTAACTTTTTGGTGTTTATTTTTTAACAGCAAGATAGATTGTTAAATTAAATGATTAATAGTTTTAATAATTTACTTACTCCTTATTGGAACTGACCAGGAGACCCCGTACATTATGAGATTGTCAACAAAACAGATAGTAAATGTTGAGTAAACAATACCTATATCGTCTTAGCTTTTACACTTAAATTATAAGCAAGTGAACAAACATACGAGTATAGGTATTACAAATGTTACTAAGCGCGCGCCTATAGGTTTAGGCAAACGTACCTAATTGTAGGCGACAAGCAAAATTAGCCGCATTTCAGTTTGTCGAAACGAGCCCTACGGCTCAAATTTATAGTTTACGACAAGACGTGATACGTCACGGCTCCGTTACTAATGTGTACAAACGAGCCGACGTGCTAATTTACCTAAATCCTTAATTTATTATACGCAATTTACGCAGGTGTGGCGAATGCTGTATGTCAAATTGTATTGAAGTACCAGCAATAGCAAGCTATTTAGCGACCTTATTTGATTTGATTGAATTAATTTAAATTTAATTAATCTTGTAGGTCGTATTTGTAATAAAAAGATGTTTGTTAGTGTATTAATTACTAGTATAAAATTAGTGCCGAGTGAGAAAAAGAGTTTTGTAGCTTGATCGAATAGGTCAGATACTGATCGACCGGGGAGTGTTTTGTTTTTATTGAAATTTTGGACATTTATTTATTGTTAATTAGAACGATTACATGAATCTCTGAATCCGTTTCATGTGTGAGAAGAGTTATGAATGTAGATGAAACACGTCAGGCTTATAAGCATAAAGATACTCGTACATATTTGGCACTAGGTGGTTTCTACCTATCCTGTTCGGGATCTGGCATGCTACGAGTAGTTAAATACAAAAAAGTAATAAAATTATTACGCCGGTTAGATATAGATACCAACAGTGATAGTCCTCGATGTAAACAACAAGTCGAACGCCCTCTTGATGTTGCAATCAGTACTTGAAAATTTTTTCGTCGAACATATTTTGAGTTATCAAGTTATAAGTTGCTAATAAAAGTCGAATTACTGATTAAACAAAATAAACGCTTGATTGTATAGAATAATTTTGATAATTTCTCATCGCATCACTGCCTGGAATGAACACAAAGCGGACTTATCGGAGACAAAGCGAAGTTCCTGCCAACTAAGTTTTAAGAATGGATTGAGCACAGAGACAGCTGCGTGGCTAATTTCTTGTCTTAAATATTTTGCGCTGATTAGGCATTTATAATTATACTATATATAAATTACATATTTTATACAAGGCATGACACGTAGGCATGTTATCATCTTTAAATTTACAATTTATTTTTCTAAAATCTTCTTAATTTTAATAAAAATACTTTTAATTTTATGATGTTAATGCACTCTAACCACGCATGCTGTGGTCATCTGTAACTACTCGTAAATAGACTTGTTAGCTCTTGGGTAGTAATAGTAGTTTATAGTTAATTAGTAGGGATATGAATCTTAATTTATTCATGTATTTTTATGGATGATTCTAAATAAATAAATATCGATCAAATTAGTGTTGGGGCATTCCCCTCTAGAAGAAGAACCGTACCTTCTTTATGTGGGCTCTGAGCTTCGTAAAGTTATTAAGGAGTTATGCCATGGTTAAGTATAGCCTCGCTTTATTCAGCATGTCGAACATTGTAGGTATATGCTAATGTAAAGATGGCTGTAATTATATAAGCTCAGAAATTCAGGCAAGTGACATACTTTCACTTTTCAACTTTCAACAATATTATTCATGATGTGTCCACGTACAATAATAAATTGTATGGGTAGAAACTACATATTCAGTAATAATTTTATTAACATAGGATACATATTTGGAAAGTGCAAACCTCGGTTCTTACAACATTTCACTCGTAGAATTCGTAGAAGCATTTCTCCTTTTGGGATTTAGATGAAATTCCGCTCATGTCGGTAATTCTGAGTCTCTTGCCTTTCAAATACGAGTTACGGTTACAGAGCATGTTAATATTAGGCGAGGATTTATTTATACACTAAGTTATTACATTATTCTTTTTAGTTCATAAACTGTTACTACAATATTAACTCTCTTTATCTGTAATTATGATAAATGTTTCTATTGTTCCACTGTTATGCACGGGATTCCTCTCCGAGTGACAAGGGTTAAGGCTATTCCCTGCTTCTGCTTGCTATAGATGCGAAGAATAACATCGTCAGTAATCCTGCATGACTTAGAGATGTCCATAATATTCTATAACGCAAGGTCTACTGACCTGCCTGATAGTTTCAAACCCTTTCAATGTCAGAATGCAAGTGGTACACCTCATAAATATCTTGGATGGCATTCTCTCTGTAATCAATTAATCAATCATAGGTAAATATTACTTTGAGTATGCTAATACTGGACTTCTAAATTCAGTTTATGATAATAGTACAATTTTAAATTCCACGTTGGTATTTTTATGACTTTGCACACAATCTCAAATTTCTGCTACCTTTTACACTGGTATCTTTATTCGTAATACAAAGCTTCGCAGACGGAATGCATTCTGTTTCGTAGCAGCACGGTCGAGAGCATCCGTTGGGAAATTATATCATCACAGTTTCACATCGCCGAAGCTGTAAAAATCTTATGTTAAAATCAATACTTTTGTGATTTAAGTCTTTGATTGATTAATTCATTAAATAGAATTTATTCTAAAATAAAATAAACCGAGGACTGGATAAGCTTTTCGATGAATGTTTTTGAAGTTTTTGAAAACTGCATCGCTATTTTTATTTCTAATCAAGATATTTTTATTTCAATGGCGTTTGGTAATGTTTATATCATTATATGAAAAATAGTTAACTACGATTACAGCCAAGTTCGTCGTGTATGTGGTTGGCTAATATCTTGTACGAATGTAACTTTTACAGTTTACTCTAATAAATTTCAAAGATCATGAAATAATCCATATGTTCCTGTGTACCTAACTCACAATGTTTTCAATACATATATTGTATAAGTATAATTTATTAATGTAGCAAATTGTTTTCTATTAGTCTACCCGTAGCAACTGAAGCACGAATATTCTGTAGCGAAAGTAGTGTCATAAATTTTACCTTAATGCTTTGAATTAAGGTTCATAAGAGTAGCGACTTATGTAAGCTCCGTACACATAAATCGCGACCTTAATCATTTTGCTATGTTAAACGTCCCCGTATTTAGTATGAAGGCCTTAATTTCATAATATCGCGGCGAAAATTTATGGGAGCTCTTGACCGCAGTGATACAAACAAATTCTATAATATATAAGCAAACACCGCTTTGTTATGAAAATATACAATTTTATTCTATACCTACGTATAAAAAGAATACAGTTACATTTTGTTCCTTAAATAATGTACAGAGTTTTCATACATTTAGAAGAAATTTTTAGGGACAAGTTAAAGTATAATACGAACCGACGAATGTTTTAATTGAAAAGTTCGTGGTGTTTTAGTTTTGAGAGAAGTCAGTATTCACTTAATATCGATGTACTGAGTCAGTTAGTCGATTATAATTATGAAAAAATATATTGTGATAATGATACAAATCTTATTTTAGAAAAAAATTAAATTATATACCTAATAATGAAGTGCACTAACGTAGTTTTATTACAATGTGAGAATGAATTATATGGGATAATAAATGCGACGTAACAAAGATATCATCCTCTTTTGCGAATTGCTACGCGTTCTGAACTTTATTTGAATCTAATCGTATTCATTCGACATATTCCGGTACTATAATATGCATCGAATTAATGGATTCTAAGTGAAAATGCTCGTTGCACTCTCTGAATAAAAGTGGAGTTATTTTTAAAACGTGTTTGCCACCTGATACGAGACTTTTACGGGTTTTCAGTTCAATCGGGAGAGATGTTTGTAGGTACTGCGTCATTAGGGGTGGCTCTGTCCTACTGAACGTTTTAATTGAATTTTATAATGAAAGCTTTTTCATAACATTCATAACAATTTCAAATCGTTTATCGTTCCACTATCAAATTCTACTTTCTACATGAGAAGCATTAGAGGTTTAGTTTGCCATGCAACTAAAGTTTGGCAGAATCACATGCCTTCGAAGAGATTCAGTATAGGACCGAACACTCATATCAGACGTGTAGGTTCCTCGCGACCGATCGCAATCAATTATTTAATGTTTGTGCTACAAAATTGGCAGACTGAGCGCACTTTGAAATGTAATAATGTAATATCATGTATTATTTCTCAATTGACACATGACAATTCATTATTTATTTTTCCTTTCCAGAGTAGCAAGTGACATTTAAACTTTGAAAGTAATAATTATGCTTCATTGGCACCACCTAACAAAACTTTGTATAACATTGGTTTATTAAAAATTTCTACTAATACTATTTAAAATAAGTACATCCACTTTATGTAACTTATACAAGGAATTTGTTGATCTGCGGAAGCTATTTTCCAATAATTAAACTACTCATACATATATTAACCTACATACGAGTATATACTACCTGAAACCTTGAAGGTTAGCTTAAAGTATTAAACTAATAATAATAAATAAATAAAAAATAAATAACTGGGGACAATTCCACACACGGCTGTATGATCCCAAATTAGACAATTTAATGCCTGTGTTATGGTGACCGGATAGCTGATAAACATATTTACATACAATATAGTACTTATATAGATATTTTACTTACGCCCAAACACAGAACAAACAAATGTGCTCATCACACAAATGTTTGTCCTGGGTGGGAATAGAACCCACGACCCCTGGTTTTTGCAGTGAGGGTCTCTAAGCACTCGACCACGAGGCCAGTCATGCAACGTAATTAAAGCGCGACACTATAGGAAGGTTTGCCTCACAGACCTCACAGTTAAACGATAAGGCAAACTAGCGGACGTGTGATAATCACCACGCTTCAATACTGTAAGACATTCATACATAAAAGATCACATTAAGAGATAAGCGAAACCCATGTACAACATTTTAAATGTAATTAATACTCTCATATACTTTTTTAACCTACTTTAAAAATGGAGGAGGTACTCAATTCGCCTGTTTTCCTTTTTTATGTTATTAGTTTCGGTAAGAAACGTAATATATCTACATACAAGGAACGGTTTCAGTCTGCCATTGACTTGAAAACTTATTCGCGTAACGCTTACACGTAATTATTCAATCCTATCTGTGCGAACAATCGATCATTCATGCGACGGTATTGTTTTTATCTCGCATTGAACAGAATACCGTGCAACAGTGGATGTTGTTGTCCGATAATGTGTCATTAAAAATATCCATGCGCATCATATTGCCAGTTTCTCTAGGGAACGGCGTGTACAAGTTGCGTTTCACGATGAATTTTTTTTGGCCGGTTTTTCAAAGTTATCTCTGTTTCAAATAAAGAACTGTATAAATCCCCCTTTCATTCATTATTATCGGCTTCTAATACTTCGCACTTATATTGTACCATATAGCGATATAAAAGATTTAATGTACTCGTGAGTATTTTTCATGTTTTCCAAATAATATAATGTTACGGTCAAATCTAACCTATTACGCTTTAAGAGTGAGAGTGGATTTCTGTACGATATTTGAAGCATTTGCGCGTCGCATCGGTCGTAATCTCGGACTAACGCTGGCCACCACATAAAAAAGAAACAAAATAAAAAACGTGCTTCCGCGTACTGAAATTTCATACGCTAACATTATTTAGTACAAGCGACGTCACAAGATCGGGTTTCCTAATCTACATGTTTTCGTTTACGGCACCGAATTGCGTGTATTTTCTTAATCGATATTTACCGTAATCCGCATTAACGGCCGGCTCGCTAATTGGATCTCGCGGAAATCGATCAATCGGGCAAATTGTCGACACGCAAAATATTAGCATACGTAGGTACATCTATACTAATATTATAAAGCTGAAGAGCTTGTTTGGTTGAACGCGCTAATCACAGGAACTACTGGTTCGAATTGAAAAATTATATTTGTGTTGAATAGTCCGTTTATTGAGGAAGGCTATAGGCTATATAACATCACGCTATGACTAATAGGAGTGGAGCAGCAATGACAAATGTTGCAAAAACGGGAACATAATGATTTCCACGCGGGCGAAGCTGTGTGCACAGCTAGTAGAGAATATTAATTGACGATGTTGCCAACATTATGTAACCGCGTGATCAATTAGAGCGGAGAATGCGTGTGAACGTTACATTACCAAAAGGCTCGCGCACACTGGGGACACTTTGTTCGTCTCTCAACATAAGTTATTCGTAACGGCGCCATATAAAACACTAAGAGTAACGCCTACGAAAAGTCCTAATTGCAGACACACCTAGTAAGATAGGCGGATAAGTCAAACGATTGTAAGGTGGTAAAACATGTGTGCGGTTCTGTTGGGATACAATCGCTATACCTATGTCAACTGTGAAGTAGTTGTGATTACGACAAACTGTTGTTGGGTCTGAAGGGTGTGGGTGTCGGTCCACGTGTATACCAGAGGCGACCATCACAGTCCTCAAGAGTAATATCTAATAGTTATGCTATACATTATTCTCACGCTTTGCGGATTTTTTCTTCAGCAGACAAAAGCCAGTCGTCACATAATAAAAGGGGATGCCATTAATTTTTCTCAAAGCATTGGAGTACGTATTAAATTTGTTCTCGAAAGGCCTTTTCCACTCCTCGGACTGCTTGAAAAGATTTCAATAGGAAATAAGCAAAAATTGTGTACCTACAGTTTCGTATTTAACTTTTATTGTAAAATTTTCCGGTGTACTAAATTTTTTTTTATTGAAATATAATAGCAAACGAGTAGGCAGCAGTCATAAGTGGCTGCTGCCGCCTTGGTCAGGAGTCGGTCACAGATGCGTTGCTACTCTTGAGGACTAAGATGGTCGCCTCTGGTATACAAGTGGACCGGCAA
>DWGJ01005792.1:0-10072 GCA_018246895.1 Aspitha aspitha aspitha | reverse complement strand
CTCACTCTCCCTCCCTCTCTCCCACTCTCCCTCCCTCCCTCTCTCCCTATCTCCCTCTCTCTCCCTCTCTCTCTCGCTGTCTTTCCCTATTCCGTATTTTAATCGTACTCCTCGTAATTCATTGGATACTTTTGACAATAATTATAATGATTTATTGGCCAAAAATTACAGTCATACATACATATATTAGTAGCCCTGACTCCTACAAAAGCGTAAGCTGTGGCCTAGGAGTCGGTTCCTTCCCAGGGAAAACTTTTGATACATTTACCATTTCTTTTCTATTTCTTTCCCAATTTTTGATTTTCCGCCTACAATGTTTTCTGCATGGTCCGAAGGTAACTGGCGGAAAATGCTATTAGCATAGTCCGCCTTTTATACCACTTATATTATCTCTTACTACTACTACTACTACTTTTATACTATCTCTGTGTAATAAAGAATAAATAAAAACGAATAAGCTGCATTTAATCGTTTTAGAGTTTTTTTATATATTTACGTAAGTCTAGATGTTATGATTAATGTGTGTGTGTGTGTGTGTGCGCGTGTGCAGGCTGAGCAGCGGCGCGGAGTTCCTGCTGCAGGCGCACGACGAGGCGGAGATGGCGGCGTGGCTGGAGGCGCTGCGTGCGCGCGCCGCCGCGCCCGCGCCGCGCTCGCACACGCTGCCCGCGCACCACGCCGCCGAGCCCAAGCGCCGCTCCTTCTTCACGCTCAAGAAGAAGTCAGTGCACACCCTCTCCTACCTCTTCTCCCCCTAGACCACCGCCCCACCGACCCACCGCCCCACCGCATGATGCACGTGTGTAACGCTACGTAATTATAACACAAACCCTACCGACGGATCGTCTCGCGCCATTCTATATCCATTCAGAAGTTTTAAAAATGTTCATATTAAATATTATATCCTAGTGTTCCGTTCGTTTGTCAATTAATCATTTACTAATCAACATGATCTAAACACTCGTAATTACGTTTTGCATGATCGCTAAATTTGATGCATGAGAATATTAACAAGCATGAATAAAGAGCAATCTTTTAATAATAAATTGAAATTTCAGTAGTTGTGCGGCACGCCGCTTGATCGGTTCCGTTTCGTGTCCGCAGCTAAGCGTGCGGAGCGGAGCGGCGGCGGCCCCCAGCCGCACGTTTCTCGCGACGCTTGCTGCCGTAAGCTTTGCTAATGAAGAAATCGTGGCCCCCGGCGACCTCGACGACCCTCCGACCGACGACATTGTTATCATTTTGTTGCGTACAAAAACGTTATTTAAGACTGTTCGATATTCTGAGTGTTTGAATCGTTCGCCCTCGTTTGGATCCGTATTTATTGTCCGGTAGCGGCTACCGGCTACCGGCGGTCGAGTAGAGACGCGGTATATTTGGGCCCGAGGCACGTGTACGATCCCACCCCCTCGAGCGTGTTGTACTGTCGAAAGATTTTTTGACTATAAATTTAACGCGTAATAATTATTATTACTATTGAAATTTTAAATGCGACGCTATTTACGAAATACAATTTTAGTATTTAAATTCAGATTAAATATATCTATATCTATTTATATATATTAATATTTATTTATTTATATACGTATTATCTCTATGACGAGTCTAGTGTAATGTGAATTCCTCTAAAGTAGAAATATAATATAATAAGTCGTTCAATTATATTGAAAAAATTCAGATTAAAAATGTTCTATTAAAATTAACAATTGACCAAACAAAATTAAATATCAATCGACCGAATGCGAACACCGCATTCTATATCTGAAGTAAGTTAGGACGAAGGACGTCGACCGCATTTACGATAGTTGAATTCCCCAGTGTTTGTAGTTGTATCGATCGATCGATCGACGGCTTCGCGACATCGGAGCCACACGAAACTGTTCAGAAATATAACGTAAGCTACGTAATTGTATTAGATTTAATTTCCACTCTGAGAGCGTTTCCTTCTTTCGACCGCTGCGCCGCCGCCCCTGGGCGCCGGACCGCGGCTCGGGCTCCGGCGCGGGCTCGGGGCGCGCGCCCGGCGCCCGGGGGCGGTGGCGGGCGGCCTTGTAGTTATCGAAGTGTAAGTATGCTTTATCGCCTTATAAGTGCTTCTACAAAGTAATGTGACTTATATTTAAAGATATATTATTTAATTATTATTATTTTTAACTGCCAATATTTCACAAATGGTCACCCATAAGTAGCTACGTAATGTACGTATATTTAAATTTCACCTTCATGATAATATATTATGTTAATGACCGCGGGTAGTTCTGTTGGCGCCCCGCCTCGCTACACCGTCGCATGTACGTTTAAATATTTTATTTTAGAATTTTACTTTTTTGAGGAAAGTATAATAAATGATGTTTTCAAATAATTTGTGTTTTTTTTATTACCTACAATCATAGTTTTCCCGACAAGTGCCAGATATAACGAATATAAAATGTGATAACGCTTGTTGATTTTACCGTGGTGTTTACTTGACTGCTGCATGATATTTCATCAACTTACCTTTTAACCAAGCTATATAGCATGAACTAAAGTTACCCTTAGTTGAAAGAAAGCATGACTAACTCAACATTATTTTCTAGTAATATTAGTTAATATTAGTCTATATTAACTGAGTATCGATTATTATAAAAATGGGAAATAATGACCAGTTTAATACAGAGATATATTTACAAAGATCTCTAAGAAAAAATATTTAAGTGAAGTCGAAACTCAGGAATTAGATAGCAATATTGGGATATCCCACAAAGATCTGCTTATCTATTGATATCGTGTTACGCAGAAAGACGATATCACTATTTGAGATTAAAGAATTGGTTCACGAACTCGCGGCAGCTTTTCTCACACTAGTATCTAAACGAGTAACTAGACAGTTAAAGTAACTAATGTGAAGCAAATTTGAAAACGGTAATTGTTATTGGAGGCTAATAAAATGTTAGCCAAGATAGTGATCGTCTCTATACTAGTGTGTTGCGCGTCTGGTGACTGTGATACTGACGAGTGCGTCATGAGCGCCAGCGCGAGGATAGCCGGAGGGGAACCTACCACACGTAATTCTAGACCGTTCCAGGTATGACAAAGTATTATTACCCAGTTTTAAATCGGAATTATAGGAAGTATGGATTAGTGGCTAGTGGCTTGGCCTCAAATAGCGCAACATATTTAATTAAATATTCAATAATGAATTCAATATTCAATAGGCGGTGAAACTATGCCTACAATATCACCTATACCGATACGTAGACAAGTAAAGACAGCGCTTAGTCACTGAAGACGTAATACATGAGAGTAAGAAGGTGTTCATGTATCTTATTTATTAAATGAAAAATGGATATCACTTTTATTTTTTCGCACTGGTATTAGGTGGCCCTGTATTTACGAGTTGGGACGACTGGTGAGTTTGGGTTCTGTGGCGGTTCTCTAATCCATCCGGAATGGGTGCTGACTGCAGCGCACTGCTGCTACCACGACGAGCAGCTAGTCAATCACGTCCAGGTAAATATGGTGGTCAATTTATCCTTAACAATATAATTTTAGTAAAGGTAGGCTATTCATTGGCGACAAAATAATCAGAAAAAATTTACTTCAAATTTGGACTAATTTTTGCCTTTGATCTTATTGGACATAGGTAATTGTGTGTAAAGAAATGAAAAAAATAAGGTGTCTGTATATCTAATAAGCAACTAAAAGGGACTGAGGTACAATTCTCTGTAGGCACTAGACGTCTTTATAAATGTGTATACCGTATTTTCATTAAACATTCCTATTTATCTAGTTCTTTATTAAGTACAGAGCAACTTTATCCGTTTTTCATATTATTCCATTGCTAAACACCAGTCTCCTCTTATAAAGAGAAGTTTGATTAGCAGACTTCACACATCTCAAAGAAAATTGTGGACAACTCTAAAGTGTGCAGGCTTTTGATGCAGTTTTACTTCAACGTTATCGATAATTCATTTTTAATAAAATGCACATCGTTTATTAAATTATCTCCAGACTTATCTCCATGATTTATCTCCAGACTGTCGCTACTGATGTAGTACTGTTAAGACATTTTTCAGGCGATTTTCGGTGCGCATTCGTTGTACGATCGCTATGAAAACGGTCGGCGGATCGTCAACGTGGAAGAGGTGATCGTGCACCCCGACTGGGAGCCGGAAACATTCGCCAACGACCTCGCCCTCCTCAAACTGGCCAACACTCTCCAGTTGACCGGTACATCCTATAGTTCCTTACAATAATCAAAGAACTCAAACGCACATCTGATAGCCGGCTGATTATTGCATGTTTAAGTTTAAGCGATGCTAATAACACTATTAATGTAAGCTATTTGGAAGTTCCTATGAAATATCACTGTTATATAATTTACATCTCGCAATATATCTTATTTATAATATAGTTATACTATATAAATTTATGCAGCGACCAAGATTCATTTGAATGCGTTTAATAGGTATTCAGTCAGTCTGTCAGTACCTATATATAATTCATCAATTTTTAATTCACAGCTTCTTATCAGTTAGAAAATAAGTAATAAGGAACTTCATATAATTAGATAAGGAAAGTTTTAATACCTATCTGTAATCCAAGATTATTGACAGAGAAACCTTTAGATCCATTCGGTAAATTAATACCAGATATTTAAAAAAACGTAAAACCAATGTTATTATATGCAAGTTGTTATATTATATACAAGTTTCAATAAATGATATAAAATAAATCATTTGCTACAAATAGGTCAATGATAAAAAAATGTATATTTGCGAAGCACAATATGGTTTTGAATGAAGCAATAATTTATTTTATTTATTTATTGTGCATGGCATTTAGTTACAGTGTCAACTGTTATTTAATTGTAAATATTCCTTAAATGCTACCTTCTCAGGCATATACACTTGTTAATTTTATAGTAAACTTAATAATTTTAATTTCGGCATGAATTTTAAGGTTCAGGTAATCAGTAATTATTATCAAATTATAATGGTGAATCAATGAAGAAATATTTTCCAGACACCGTAGACGTGGTCCGGTTACCGTACTTAAGCACAGCCTCATACAACTTCGCTGGTCTGGGCGCTACGGCTTCTGGCTGGGGCATAGCAGCACCGGGTAAACTTACTCATATGTTAATCTTTCTTCTCATCGAAAATAGTGTAGACTCGCTAATATGTAATAAAATAAGTTGCCTGAGCTAACGACTTTCTTTTTCAAAGGGATACCCAAATCCAAAGTGACAAATTATGACAGCTTACCGACACTGAATACTAACCAAAGTAATTGACACCAACAGTATTATTTCCATATCCTATTGGAATTTCGTTGCCGATATTTTCATTACAAGCGGCAGCGGCCATTTGTGATTGTTGCCTTTTCGTTAGGTGCTGTCATCACTAAAAACATACAAAATTAATCAAAACTGTGGAGTTCCTTACTATGAGTTCGTTAAAGATTGGCAACGCATCTGTGACCGACTCCTGATAGGATCAACCCTGTTGGAAGTGGGTTATAGATGTTCATGGGCGGCAGCCGCCACTAGTGACTGCTGCCTGCTCGTTTGCTACTCTCTACAAACAAATAAAGTGCTGTGTTCCCAGGTATATCATTCGTCGCCCCGACTCTCCGTCAGAAGCTCATGACCGTGATGGTAGACTCGCTGTGTAACGCTACGTTTTTCAACCAACTACCCGACAATTTAGTTTGTGGATTCAGTCTGGAATCTGGTACCTGTAAGGTAAATTGATAAATTGTTTTATAAGCATTAGGATTTTTAGATTAGTACCTAATTCTAAATAATTTATAAATTTTCCTTTTAATGTCAAAGCAAAGTGCACAGGCAAAGATAGTGTACTTTAAGAATCTCCACTAACCTGCACAAACGCAATGTATAATATATAAATGCATCGTGCACTAATCTATATAAAAATGAATAATAACAAGCAAAGCTGACTTTTATCCTTTATCTAACCTTTCATTATTTTAATATTCCCATACTCAAATAGCGCCTATTTCCAAAAAGTTCATCAAGGTCAAAAAAGGTCATCAAACTAAGAATTACTTATTAACACGATTAAGAATAATTCCGTATTTTGTTATAATTATGATAAATAAAATACTGTTGTTTATTTACGTTATCAACTTTATTACATTATCTAATTTAAAATAACACGCGCCTTTGATGATATTTAATGTTATTTTTATTAGGTATCATTCTGATAACAATTAAAAGCTTTTAAATCATATAACAGTCTTCTTCTGGGAATACAATCATGGTAATAATGCGAAGTAAAATTGTTTCAGGGTGATAACGGAGGGCCCTTGACAATATTTTCTAATGCCAGTGAAGAAACTATTTTAGTAAGTAACAAGTCAGATTAATAGATTACATTACACCAAATATGTAATCCGTTATTTACTATATACATTGAAAGATACCTGCGACTAAAAAATGTAAAACAATTAGGTACATGACTAATAACTAAAAATGTAGTAGTTTCCAGTTGTTAATAACAAACTGCATAGCCTTTTTTGGAGACTATAAACATTTTTAAAACACGCATGTTGCCTAGCATGAGATCTATGTAAATACTATTTTACAGATCGGAATAGCAACGTTTGTGGACGAGAGCGGCTGTAACGAAGATACGCCATCTGTTTTTACCAGAGTTCAGCGATATTTGCAATGGATCGGTGCAGTCACTGGAATGGAATTGGAATAATATGAATGATAATGGAATTGGAAAAATTCATAACTATTTTTGTTGCGATTCGTTTAATATAAAAATAATGCATATTATTTTGTATATAAAAAATATTGTAATACAAATTAAAAAAGTTAAATTAATTAGATATGTTTTTATTCTTTACGTATTACGTACGTAGAATACAACCATTAGTTTAGTTAATGTTGTTAGCTTTGATACATTAACATTGATATATTGGCAATACGATAGACGATTGCTTTTTGAGCTTTGTTATTGTTTCATGTATGTTTTCAATCTACTCGGGTTTGGATTCTGTAGGGAAACATTGAATCTTATTATTGTTTTTAAATATAATTCCAATGTACAAACACATTATTTCCTATAACATCATATCAATAGATAACGTTTGTATCTGTACCGCGGTGCCGCTGACAAACGTATCTTTTTAATGTATTTTTAACATCATAAAAAGCGGAACCCTATGCAATTTTTGAACAAGTTTTTTCGTTTAAATAATGATTAGTCAGCGTTTTATTGCTATCGTAAACGGTATATAAGTCTTCGGGGATCAACAATTTTCGCAGTGTTTTCATCGATTTCCCTGTAAAATGCAGTTGGTTTTGTTAACTGTTTTGTCGCTGGTGGCGTACACCTCCGCTTTTGTTGAAGTGGAGAGTTTACTCGGATATCACCAGAAAGTCGGTATTCCGATGGCGACGAGGATCCAGGAAGCTGAACGAGATATACTGAATAACAAAAATACAGGCTCGAGAATAGTAGGTGGAAGTGTTGCCCATCCCACCGCTCACCCTTATCTGGTAAGAAGCAAGCGTTTATGCTAAATAATGTCAATTTCACTATTTTCTTGGCTAACGTTCAAATTACTTTGAAGTCTTTCTAGAACGCTCAAAAGAAGTTTTCAGCAGCTTTTAGCTGTTGAACGTTTGTTTGTTTCTTATTTCTACTCTTTAAGAGTGAATGAGAAAACCGAGTGTTTACCGAATTTTTTTGTGACAGTCGTTAAAAACTTTGTTATTCATTTACTTTATTCATTTTAGGGAGGATTGTTGATCAACTTTGCCAATCACCCCGGCACGTCTGTGTGCGCCTCCGCGCTCGTGTCCGCGGACAGGCTGGTGACGGCAGCCCACTGCTGGGTCGATGGCATTTTGCGGGCCAGTCGCATGGTGGTCGTGTTAGGCACCAACCTTCTATTCACCGACGGCAAGCGTATTGCTACGTCTGATGTTGTTGTACACCACGAGTGGAATCCTTCAACTCAACTGAACGACATCGCTGTCGTCTATCTGCCCACCAAAGTCCTCTTTTCAGGTAAACACTAATGTTAACAGCGCTAACGCTGCTGACGCTCTTCTGTATATTTACGCTAATGCTCTTCTGTAAATTTGACAATCATTTCCAATGAAGTAACGAGAGATGATCTAGAAAACTTTTTTTAGATCACATCCAACCTATCGCCCTACCATTGAACCACTTGGAAGACACCTTCGCTGGGGACTGGTCTGTCGCCGCTGGGTATGGCAAGACAAGTGACGGTCAGTATTTATTTTTGTAAATTGTGTCAATGTATAGGTACTATGGGTAATTTTTTTGAGTGTGAAAGAGTTAATTAAGTAGAAGATTTTATAATGCCCTCGAATCTATGACTGGCCTCGACGAGCGGTTAGAGACCCTGACTGCAAAACCGGAGCTCGTGGCTCCGATTCCCACCCAGGACAAACATTTGTGTGATGAGCACATTTGTTTGTTCTGTGTCTGGACGTAATAAATATATCTATGTAAGTACTATATCGTTTATCAGCTGTCCGGTCACTCTGTAAGACGCACGTAAAAAAAGACCACTCAAGCCACCCCCAATCACACTCTCGGTGACAAATGGACCCCGATCGTCCGTCGTATAAAGACATCGCGCTGATAATTAAACACTTAACGCGTATCCATTCGGGGTCCGAAGTGCGATTTCGTACTGACGAACGAGATCGACCTCGATCTCGACGCCGTTCATTCCTCCGTTCGGTCATCGCTCACTTGTAATCGAATCGTTCATTGGTGATCTGTTGTCGTTGACTATGTTGTCTTCACTCACGTATGATATAATACAATTTGAAACGTAATCTTATGACGTTATATCGATGCAAGGCCTTCCTACTTCTGCCGAGAAGCAGTTGTTTCAACCGTGTTTCAGTAGCAACGCGTCTGTGACCGACTTCTGATAGGGTAACTACTAACACTCACTAACTGCACCTACTGACTGGACTAATATCACTAACAGTCCCATTCCTGTAGTCCTGTTACTAAAGAATACTCACCATCTAATTCTTATTAACACCTTATACTAACTGAATTCACACTAACAGTCCGTACAGCTCTGTTAGGAGTCGGTTACAGATGTCCATGGGCGGCAGCGGCCACTCGTGACTGTTGCCTGCTCGTTTGCTACTCTATTCCAATAAAAAAGGCAAGACTACCTTATATAAAAATAAAGCCCTTTTTTTTCAATCCTAAGTCTCCTTTTGTAATGGCAAGGTTCACACGCCTTTAAAGACACACATATATGCAATACTAGCTGTACCCTGCACGCGTTGCTACGCCACCAACTAAAATAAATTCATTGGAACGACAGTGGCGCCATCTGTCGAAAATTGATCGTACCAACTCGGAAACCTTCGCGGGCTCATGCACAACAACTTTGCTAAAGATCATCATATGATCCAATGCATAGTTTACGATCCCGTGTTTGTTTTGTTTTTATTACAATCAGACACAAGACAAACAAATGTGGTCATCACACAAATGTTTGTCCCTGGCGGTAATTGAACCCAGGACTGCCGATTGTGCAATCGAGGTCTATAACCACTCGGCAATTTGAATTCGAACCCATATGTGTGTAGGTATATAAGATAAACAGAAAGCAGCGAGTGCCAAATATCTCTAACCTTACAAACCAGCCGTGCTTCATCTACATTCTACTCTCGCTGCTTTCTGCCTACCCCGTTAGGGAGCTGGGGTGACGACATGTATGTATGTATATAAGGTAATATTAAAGAAGACTTTGTAACAGGCTTAGGGAAATCGGTGCGAGATTCCCGATCGGCTATTGCGGGGATGAATTGCCAGCGATTAACCCCCGGAAGGGGCTGTTTCTAGCCGCAGACTCGTTGGACTTTTTGATACATCGCTATACTTAAATAGGGACGTGCCATCCGATTATAATCGATCAGATCATTTGAAATGTTCGATTTGATATATTTATGTAAGTATACTAATACAGCCTAGCATTGATAGCCTAGTGGTTTGAAATTCAGCCTTCTACTCGGGAGGTCTGGGTTCGATCCCGGCACGCACCTCTGATTTAT
>DWGJ01005791.1:0-10072 GCA_018246895.1 Aspitha aspitha aspitha | reverse complement strand
AGTTTCGTTAAAATCCGTCGAGTAGTTTTTGTTTCTATAACGGTTATACAGACAGACAGACAAAAATTTTACTGATTTTATTTTTGGTATCAGTATCGATCCCTAATCACCCCCGGATAGTTATTTTGGAAATAAATTTCATGCACAGAATTGACCTCTCTACAGATTTATTATAAGTATAGATATAGATAGTTTAGTATTATAGGCCCAGAATTCGTTAATTAATAAATCCCTCGCATATATAAATGTATTCCAACTTTATTAGTATTTGAAGTAAGACAAACAATTTTCCCACACTTACTCGTATATGACTTGAAAACCACGAGAAATTTAATTGCCAGTTATAGACATATATCTTGGGTCTCACCGCACCACTTAAAGTTAAACTTTAGCGATTCAGACCGCATATGTTAATCAATACTAAGCATTAACAGCTGGCTTTTTGTCAAACTACAGCAATATGTCTTACGACATACATATGCATGTGAGTATGTACTTAGTAGAGTATGTACATAGAAAGTATTATACATTAGATATTCATATATGTATGCGTACTACAGAAGCTATCTATAAAACGTCAAATTTATGGTGATCTCTAAGTCAGTCAATCAGTCAGTCTGTCTGTTTATATATTACGAGTATATAGGTATATAGGTTGTAGGTAACAACTCTCAAACGAGCAATAAAATAACCACAACCATTTGTACGCGTTATGGTTGTATTGAATAAAAGTTGTTCCTAAATAAATTGGCGGTATTTCATGCATACTTAACAGGTATAAATTTGTGAGTTTTACCCGAGTTTTGAATACGTTTACAGTACATTGCTGAAACCACATCCGCCGCAAATGTTTAACTGTGCACCAACTCTGTGTTACTGTAATTGTTAATTGCACCTAATATTAAAATTGACATTTATTTTCAGTCACGAAGTTGGAGCTTTCTGAAAATCAGTTATTTTACCACAAAGCAGTTTGCGAGTCAGTATATGATACGAAAATAACTTAGATAAATCCCGTAATAGGAATATGGCGGTCGCTGTTTGCTGATTACGTTTAAAATTTAAAAAACCTGACATAACCACAGTTGATAAAGAGTTTTTTTTTACATAGGTACCTAATTTAAATTATTCCCCTCTCATAAGAAGGCCACGGGCGTATCTAAAGAATAATTTTGAAAATATATTTATTTTTATTTTAACATTTCCCATCGACTAATTTATTGTTTATTCAATATGAGTAATAATATAAATTATAAATTATATAAATAAATAAATAAATAAAATAAAGAGTATAAAATTGAAAGCAAAACAGCTCCCAAAGGTGTTAACAGTCTAATAAAATACTGTAACTAAGCTCTTGGTTAGGACTTGAGCACACGAAAGAATGAATATTTGATAGAGTACACACTGAGGACACCGGCGAGGGTCGTCGGAATTTAATTTATTCCCTCCGGTCATCACTATGTAACTACCTAACTGTGAGCTCTGGGAATAAATATAGTATTGTTATTAGCGGTACCTTTTATGGTAATTTAACTTGTTGGATTCAACGTTTGATATCAGTGTCATTTTTTATTACATTGTAAACTAAGTTAGCTTACAATTTTCACCAATCTTACAAAAATATCTATATGCGACATACTCGTATATAATACCCGTTATTTATCCCGATTATACATAGATGTACGTTCCTACTTCTGTGGCGTAAGCAATATTTGCTCTGAATTGAGTCCCGCGTGAAACGTCAACAGAGATGCCGTGTCAGTGTATTCTACGTTATTAAGATGCAAATCGATCTTGTCATGAATCATGTTTTGGTTATAGGTATGTGTACAGATACTAAGGAGACATGTTTTGAGGTTACTTAGATTCGATTTGACTGGCCTCGTGGTCGAATTGTTTGAGACCCTGGCTGCAAAACCGGAGGTCGTGGGTTCCTTTCCCACCCAGGACAAACATTTGTGTAATGAGCTCATTTGTTTGTTCTGTGTCTGGGCGTATTAAATATATCTATATAAGTACTATATGGTATGTATGTACGTACGTATATCGTTTATCGGCAGTCCAGTTACCATAACACAGGTATTAGATTGCCTAATTTGGGATCAGACGGCCATGTGTGGAATTGTCCCCAGTTATTTATTTATTTATATATTCGTTACCTTTGGAGTTGACGTCTATACTACGATAACGCAGCTACAATCTTTTTCGTATTCAGCTACTGAACTGTCTTTACCGCATCTCAATAAGGCACGGAGGTTACTTCACCACGTTGCTCTAATGCGTTTGGCGGAGATCCGGCCTTACAGAAACACAGAATAGTGATTGTTATTTCTGTAAGAAGTAACTACTATAGCCCGAAAGGTGCACAAAACCGAATACATGCACGACAATCATTAAGTGTATGTACGTATAAACCTTATGATTAATAAAACATTTGAATTTGAACCAATTTTAGGGAGAAATGCTATAAAAATAATTGTATTAAAAGCGTTATCATAATTTTATTAACATCAAAAAATATGTCCATTTAAATTCGACGCAAAATATTCTAATACATGTTACAAGGTCAGAACATTCCGACGAACGTGTTAATAGTACTGCATCATTGGAAGTACATCATTAAAAATAATAAGTGTTAGGTACTAGATCATTTGTGCTGTCAAGGTTTCACTCTAGGACCCTGACACCGCAAGGTCGTCTCTAGACATGTTTATAAATGTAAAGAGTGTAATAAAGAAATTCTACATGTAGATATGTTTTAAAGACTTGAAACAAATAATATGAAAGACGTTTATTTGAGGAGAAAATTTCTACGTGCAAGTATTGGCAATCTAAAACAATTAAAGAAGAACTAGCGTCAAGGAAAGCAATATTAAAAATAGCGCAACTGAAAAAGAGGCAAGAGTTGCGAAAATGAGGAATTTAAATAGGAAATTCCTATGAGCAGCGGAAAACAATGGGAACCTTAGTAACTCTGTATTTTCCCGTGTAATTTATGTTGGAATGCGGTGAATATGCTGTCTTGCGCATACACGGAAGCGTTATTGAAATTACTTCTTTCATTCTGTATTTCGCCTTGAAATTAGAAGGCGTGAAGCTCTGGAATTTTAACTTTTAATTACTGATATATTAACATACATATTACAAATTTGCTTTAAATTTTTTACTTAAAAGTAGCAGTATGAAATAAATAAAGGAATAGGTATGAAATAAAAATATTGCCTTTAGTTTATGCAACAAATTATTTGATTTTCAGATGAATGTAGTGAAATCTTGCCAATGCTCCAAAATGAAAACTCGGATATTTTAACCGTTTCATGAATTTTTGTTGACTCGCTCAACTTATTATAAGTTAAATTAAAATTCGGCGAGATCAACGGCTATTCCCTCTGTTAGCAGTTTCCAAGTGGGTAATATTTAAAACGTCGGAAAAAAGTTTTTAAAAGCAGTTCTTTCTGAGTGGTATCGCGAGTTCGTTGCAAGGTTATTTCTTTTAACACACAGCATGTATTCCTCTCTTCCATTTCTGGTGTAAACCTTTGTGATTGAAGTATAGCATAGAGTTATAGTTATCTGCTCTAACGCTAAAATTTAAATTAGTCTCACAATCGCTTCGTGGTTATTTGTATAATTCATTCATTAAAACTTTTGAAATTGCAACGCACAATTAAAACAGATGACGAGATGGGAAGGAGAACTTGTAGGAACAGTTGCCACAAGCAAGTAACATTTCATAAATTTGTAACGCTGAAAATGTTGTTCGGTACATTTCAGCGAGGATTTTCAAGTACGATGAAATAAAACATGCCTGAAGTTGTAATACTGATGTTCGCCTGTTCTACGTAAGCGGCTTAATAACATCGTGTTTCGTGGACAATAAAATTTCAGTTACACCTTACATTGTCACGATGTTACAAATTAAAGGAATGAATTGTTAATGTTGTGTCCAAACTTAGCGTACCAAGTCGTATTGCGGTACGTCCGGCCTGGCGCAGCCACATATGTGTAACCACAGTAGGTGCTGTACCACCAGTGTAGGTAAAACAGTACATGTATAAAAATAAACTGAAGACGTGATGGCCGTTCAGTTGACGCAGGACATCCGTGCCCAATAGTGGGGTAGACAAATCTATCCAGCCATTCTTTTAATAATAGCGACGAAGGTGATATAACTTTAACAACATAAGAAACATCTATTGCAATGTTTTATAATCGTTTAACCCAGTTCAAATTGAATAAGACATAGATAAATGGAACGTTCAGAATGCTCACAAAGTGCCTCTTTAAACTAAATGAAATAAAGGAAGAACGTCCATACTTGAATTGTCGCAAATTGTTTTCAAAGGAATTGCTTTTGTAGTTCTGATGTGGAGCTAGTTTGAGCTAAATTGCATCAGTTGAAAAATGGCTTCTATTTCACAAAATCAGAAACAAGTAGCGATATTTTTTATTATCACCAGTGTTTTAGTAAAAACACTTCCTTTAACGCTAAGTTTAGCGGTTCACTGTATTTGTGTGGACAATCCACTATCAAGCTTGTATACTTTTCTTCGGACACATTAGTGACTTCTATTTTGATAATTGGTAAACGCAATCATAACTGTTTTTCATTTATCTTTCTTTGGTTCTGGTTATTAATTCTTCTGTACGAATGTTCGAGAGAAATCTGTGTCAGGCTGAAGCTAGTGTTGTCATCTACATAGCTATAAATGTTTATGGTTTGTTGGATCAGTTTATTGATATGCAGGATGAACAGAGTACGACTTACATTTATCTCCGATAAACAACTGACGAACCTACCCGACGCACCAACCTTAAACATCTTTGAGGTGCCTTTCGGTTAGAATTGGACCACACCCTTGAGAGAACAGTGAGTTGGCAACTTGGCGAGTAGGATTCTAAGATAATTCCGGTAAATCCATTTAACGTAATCCATGCTCACAGTTAAGACCTGATGCTCTCGACGATTTGTGCGAAGCAGTACTTAGCATTTCAGAAGTAACTATTTTGTTTTGTTTATCCCAAAATTTGATATGCCGGGAACTACAAAATTATCGATTCATCATTATACTTACGAGTATGTCCATAGTGTTTGGGCAGCACTCCAACACCAGTTCTATTGGATGTCTATCTGTTTATTAAGTCAAGGTTTCATTTACATAGATCTAAGCCGTCTGGTCACCGCCATTTGCATATTACGAGTTTGTTCCACTGTACGAGCGCAGCTTGGTCCACTTAACTTTGAGTATAAACAAGGTCTTGTACTGTTGTGTTTTCAGAAATCTGAAGAAATTATTTGCTATTTTGAATCATTAACACCAGTTCTTAAATATTTTATTCAAAAGGGAGTTTAGTTCAAACGTAGAAATGATGAAAAGTATTATGATACAAAAACAAAGACGATGAAATACATTTTTGTCACTATTTTAGCGATACTAAATGTAAGCCGCATGTAAGCCTCTATAAGCGTTTACCTGAAACTTTAGGGTTACTGTATTTGCATAATATGAACTTTATCCGGATCACAGCCCTTGCTGTTCCGTACGTCGCTTTGTTATTTTGTTTGATCGTTAATAATTATTTTATAATCAAGGAACGTAATGCCAAAACCGACAAAACAACGACAGCGAAGAATTGTCAGTTATCAGAGTATTTGCTTAGTTCTCTAATAAAAGTGGTTTTAGAAACAAAAAGGCAATGAAATGAGTTTAACAGTGTACACGGATTTAAGTCAGCGCAAACGGTTAGTCCGTGTAAAGCACAAAAAGTTCAAAGAGATATGTTTGAAGATACCATTACAGTGTAATGTGTCGGGTTACCAGTGTAACAAAAAGCATCGAAACTAAAGGTAATAGAACCAAAGAGATACCAGGTAGATGGATCTATACACTGATACCCTAACGTACACACTGATACCCTAAACATACATGTACTTATGTAATTACATTTGTATGCACTTAATTGGCATCGAGTTCTTGAAATATTGTGGTATAATATACAACATGGTTTAGTGAATTTATTATCTTCTCAAATTCATTCATTTATTCGAGTTATTAGAAAGATTTTCACACTTTTCGTATATTTTAAGTGAAGGGCTAATACATAATAGCTAAGCAACGTCAGCACAAAATATTCGCCTCTTTACTACGTAGTTGTGTGGCCATATTCGGTCGCTATAGTTCCGTCTATTGAACGCAGGCTCTATGCTTGAAAGCTTTTAGTAGAACCGAACCGAACCTTATGATGGACGAGGGTATTTCTTGTCAAAAAATCATATTTTGCCAGCCAGAATGAAATGTCTTAATGCCTAAGCTTCAAAAGGTGTAACGCAGACGGTAATAACACCATTTGAACTTTTAGTAATTAGTAATACCACTGCAACATCTATTTCTACGTTAAGTTGACACACCTCTTTAGCATGACACATTATATAGCCTTAAACTTTTACATTCTAATCCCGTGCTATTAGGGATGGCAAAAGAGGGGATGATAATAATAGAGATGACGTTAATGATGATGAAGAATTACTGGTGGGTAGTGATGCACGTATAACATGAAATCCAAAATTGCATTTATATTTGCTTCATAAACAAATTAAAATTTACTTGTTGTAAAACTTAAATGTTAAAGTGTTCTAAACGAATCAAACTTATTCACGCTAACAAATTAACAGTTATTCAACAAATAGGTATTTCTAATATGATTCTGGTATTGAAGTTTGTATGAAAATAGATTGTGGGATAAGTGATGAGTGAGTTACGATCACTGTTACACACACAATCTCTACTCTTCATACACTGGTAACAATAGACGAGTCGCCAATTCCTACGCTGTCAGCTTTGTAGCAAACCTCTTGGAACAATGTAATCCCGGCCGAACCCTAAATACAATGCTGGCAATTTAACATCGTGATTTTATCACTAAAATACTACTGTTGCGAATGGACCAGATCTAGCTAAATCCAGTGTTGAATCATCTTATCTTTGTAAACAGCTAGCTTGCGATGTATTGTAAGTTGAGCAGTACTCGCATTAGTATCTCTCACTACTGTGGTACTTTACTTGTTTATGATACCTATAGCAAGTCGAATTTGTATCATTAGTACATTTTCATATGTGAAGAATATCTCAGGGATATGTAATGGGGTTTTCGACTAAAGTGCTTTGACTAGATTTGCGTTTCTTGCCAAACCGACTTGGTCCTTGTTGTAAGATCTTTTACAACAATGTCACAAAAACTTTATGATTACTTTTCGCTTAGTCACATTGTTTTTGTGTACAAAGGTCTAAACCGATACTGGTGTTTGTTATCGTGACAGTTTAAACTCTGAGAAAAAAGAGTAAATTATTTGAAATCTCATTTATATCGATCTTCAAAATAATTAAATTATTTATGATAATTATTTATGATAATATGAAACGAGTTCATGCATTTTCTTTTAAGGTTCTGATCCCTTGTTTAATTTTTTCAATTAACAGCTGGTTTTATATATTTTTCTTTATTTTAAAAGTGTTCTTCCACACGGTTAAAAAAAAATTTTTTTTGAAGCTGTGATGGCTGTAAATTAACATTAATTTTTTGTATAGGTACTGCAATGGGAAGGGATGAAAGGGTTAATGGGAAGTCTAATGAAAGCAATTATTATGGTTATAAAATTTATAGTATTTAATAAGGATGAAATAAGAAAATTCGGCTATAAAAAGCGTCCAAGTATATGCAAAAGGAATTCTAAGTAATACAATCAAAAGTCATGAATTAAGTCTTACATAAGGTACTTTTTAATATAATTGTAAGTTGAGGAAACATTCCCTAGAATATTTCTCTTAATTCTTTTCAATTATTAAACCTGTCTTTTATGTAAAATAGCCATACCTTTTTTGTTATTAGCATCTAAAACAAATAAACTAAGCTGTTGGCAAACGAAAACCCGAAACTTCACTTCAATTCTGTCTGTGTATTTGCATAGAATTGCAAAATAAGGCCACTTTCGTACAAAGCGAACAGAAAGTCTCACATCAAATGCCCAGTATAACAAATCAAACAGTTGTTATTAATTTATTTATAAAAGTGAATATTTACTTTCAAATAACAAGTCAGCAGTGATTTTATATGTAATATTTGTATTAAATTTGTATTTTTTCTGTTCTAATTTTACATCAAATCGATTTGACATTGACTGAATGTCAATGTCAAATCAGTAATTTATTAACGAATTGCTTTGTTTGAAAAATATGTAGTTCAGTAAATTGGGGCCAAAAAATCTCAAACATGTATTTCATATCGGATTTAATTTTATTTTTGCTTTAATAAAACAAATCACTGTAATCTTAAATTTTTTCTTAAATTTAAACGTTTTTATTAGATAAAAATATTGTCTTTGTCTTTAAGATCATATGGAATTACATACAATGATGACAACTTTAACAAGTACTTAGATGTTTAATTAGAAATATATCGGCCCCGTTTGCAAAATTTGGTGTTGGTCTGAAGAGAAACCTAAGTAAACATACTTACAAGATTCATGTGATTTAGTATGAAGGATAACACAGTAACAGCTGCCTGAGCTTACAAAAGTTTGCTTATGCTTGGCTTATTTGCACTCGCCTGTATTTACTGTAGGTACTATTAACCAGCTCACGTTATGTTTCTCTGACTTTTAAATAGAATATATATAGAAATTTAAATGTATTTAGTCATTAATTTATTTATTCTTTGGATGTACATTTATTTAGCATGTAAATTTATTCGAACATTAAGTTATGGGCAGTCTGGGCGTTAGTGTCTTCCACAGCTGCAGTACACCATCATGCCGCGGAAAGTGGATTGCTGAAGATAACATTGTTTTCAATTTGATATCTTATAGGTACTAGCGTTTCATTAGTATTTGAAGCGTAATGTGCAAATACCCTAACCCCTTTATTTATTCAGTTGCGGCGTTGTCACTTGTATCCGATATCGTTTTGATGCAATTTCTCTCGTGGTTCGTAGCCAAGCTTTGCTTCCACGTGCGGCCGGCGACATGCGACAGATACGGTTCGCGATTTTATATTCACAACATACGTGAGAAAATTTCAGCCTGGGAGGCGTTTTGCTCATAGCACCGAGCAGATATTTAACATCTGCATATAGAATCTTTGGTTTCCCGTGGTCTACATCAGCCGCAACAGCAGGCCGCAGCCGCGTGCCGCGTTGTTCAGTTGTCGACCTTTCACTCATTATTTATTTGCACCCTTTCACGACTCCACTACAGTTCGAAGGAAATGATTGATTCGGGTGGAAATTGGTTCTTCTCGTCTTCGTTGCGAGTCAATAAGCGAAATCAGAAAAGATAACAAAGTGCCGACAATGAAACATAAATCATCTATTTTTCGTGTTGCGATAAGTCCACGTAAACAGAAATTCTTACGGGGTTCGGAATAAATGTTGAAATTGATTCGTTTGTTGTTATCATTTCGATTATGTATGTAAATAAAATGATTACGGAATAGGGTATTTTTATAAATAATCCGTTTTACGCAAAGGTTAAAAAAACCCAATGTCTTTATAACCTAGTAAATAGAGGATACCAATAATACAAAGATATTACGTGACGGATAAGCATTGTTTTGTGATTTTTAATTTCACACACACACACACACCCATATACCCATATACCCATATACCCATATACCATATACTTACGTTAATACATATAATGAAGTTTTGTCTTAGCTTTAATATTACATTATAATATATTCCGACAAAATGCTTCGTCGACACATATTAGTATACATTCGCCAAGCTGTGTCTGTGGATAACGGCAACCCTCAGTAAACAACATTTCGCTGTCCCCTCTAAACCCCTATAAAACTGGATATAAACTTCTATACGGACACATTGCCCTTACTTGAAGATTCAACGCACGATAATTTTAAACATAACATTTAAGGTATTGGTTTATAAGAGATTATATTCAATTATATGTACGTATTATTATTACTAGTGGTCGCCTACTGGTCGAAATTCGACCATAATAAAAAATTCTTTGACATTTCTTTGGACTTTTTGTTTGACATTGACAACCAGAATG
>DWGJ01005790.1:0-10073 GCA_018246895.1 Aspitha aspitha aspitha | reverse complement strand
GAAGTACGATGACTAAAACATGACCTTCATTGAGTGTATGTATATACCTTATAATGAATAAAATAATTTGAATTTGAATATACTTATAGCACTAATATGTAATATATTGGATTATTACAGATGATATCGACACAGATAGGCATCGCTTTGCAAGCGCAAACGCCGATCCTGTTCCCGAGGCCAGTCGACACCGAACAGAGCACAGTTGACAACAGACGGACAGACGGACAGGAGCCCGACAACAGTGCAACAACGGAACCCGCGACGGACACGACACAACAACAACACGACAACAGCTCAAACGACAACAGGGAGGTGCACCAAAGCGAACTGTACGCGGAATACCTCACGAATCCCTACAACGATGCGAACGAGGTGTCACCGAAAGAGGCCACGTTGTACGAGCCGGAGGGGGGCGGGGCGAGCGAGCGACACGCCCCCGACCACGTGCGCGCGCTCGCGCTCGCGCGCAAGTCGCTCAGCGCGCACGGCAGCCCCGCGCACGGCGAGCGGCGCGCGCATTTCGGCTCGACGGGCGACGTGCGGCGCGAGGCGGGCGCCTTCAGCCTCTCGAGCTACTTCCGCGCCGTCAACGAAGCCCCGACGCCGGGCTCCGACGTGTTCGATTCGCTGCTCGCCGCGCACGACGGAATATAATATTCACTATGAACGGATCCCGTGTTCGTTTAGGCCCGTTCCACACGGTAGCGCCGATCGAGCTCGCCCTCGCTCCGGTGGAGTATTGTTATAGGAGAAACAATGATTGGACCGAAACTTGATCGAATCGGAATGCCCTAATCGTTTCTCGTATAAGGAATACTTTACCGGACTGCGGTCGGAGCGATAGTGTGTATCGGGCCTTAGGGTGCATTGCCATCAGGGATGTGCGAGGATGCGTAGGGAGGTATATGTTTGTTAAGAACCAATAGGATCCCTACATTTACCTAGCCTCGCGCAGTACGCTCGCGTAGCGAAGCGAGGTGTCTCTCCTATTGGTTCTCAACAAACACATTCCTCGTTACGCGTCCTCGCACATCTCTGGTGGAAACGCAGCTTTAGTGTCCGATTCGTGCAATAACAAAACGAAATATTTCCTAGTATTTATCTTATTTAACACAACATTCCAAATGTATTTCGTAATTCTGCGGTACAGAGTTAAATTCGGATTCGTATATATGTGTAGATTAGATCGTTACTATATATTTTTTTAAACGGACGAGTAAAATTCACCAGGCTCCTGCTAAGCGATTATCTCCTGTTTATATTTATTTATTTAAACTCTTTATAGCACCTTTAAAATAAAATTAACAATGGGCGAACTTAATGCCGCGTGGCATTTTCTACCAGTTAACCCTGGGTGGTTTATTGTTGCATTCTAAATTGTACGTGAGTATATTAACCATTCACGAATTCTACAAACAAGACTATTTTATGAAGGAACATTTACACAATCAAATACTTGTCTAGCTGTTGGGGAGCCAAATTCACTCTGAGCCGGAGACGGTGGGTAGAATTGGTACAAACAATTATTTCCATGATTCGTATTAATGTTTATCCTTCCGAGTGTAGGATTATCCACATAAGTTCGTATTTAGAAATCTGTATTTATTTATTTTATCAGATAATCGACTTGTAACGAAAATATCCCGTAGGCCGCTCCCCGCTCAGCTATTTCGATCTATTTCTATTTATGCCTTTTGTACGATCATTTTATTTAATACTAAATTATAATTAAAGCTGATTATATTTCAAGTTTTTATTGTTTACTGAGAATGCATAAATGCAGCAGTGTTACTTACACACCATTTAGACATAATATATACTACTATTTTTAATTCATACATATAGGGTTTCGATGTGTTTTAAAGTCAGTTTGAAATGTATTCTGTATTAATTTAATTAACCCCTGTTTTTACACAAACTGGCTTCGTACTGTTACGTTTTGTAAATATAACTAGATGTTTCAATATAAATGTTGTATCATAAAATATATCGGGCATATGTAACGATAAGGTAACGTGATACGTTCGGTAAATCTTTAAAAGCCAATCTGCTGTCTGATGTGAAGCATCTCAGGGTGCGTTTCCACCGGGGATGTGCGAGGATGCGTAGCGGGGAATGTGTTTGTTAAGAACCAATAGGATCCCTTCATTTATCTAGCCTCGCTTAGTCACGTTCATTCGATTCTTGAAAAGCTTGAATACAAAAATATTTGAGGTTTCACCTCCGTCAGCGGGAGGGTCATTTAAAGTTTTTCACTACAAATATTACAATTACAGATATTGTATACATATATTGTATTTTTTATCTCCAAGAACGTCTACGGCCGAAATGGCGAGAACTGAATTTTTTTTTAAATTCTGATATGATTTTGTGAAATTGGTTTTGTTATCTAACATCTGAGGATAGCAAGCTTTTCGGCCACTTTGGCAAAATTGTAAGTAAATTGATTTTTCAAACTTTGTAAAAAAATATCTATGATTTTAGTACCTATATGTATTTAATTAATTCAAATATATTAACATTGGGGTTACTCAATGCTGGAGTTGTCGGAAATGTAAATTATGTAATTTAAAATCCAAATTGTTTAGTTTTTTGTATAGAGAGTTATTAATTACTTAAATATTCGTGTAATGTATAAGTTGATAATAAAATCGTTTTAGCAAAAACTGGTCTATCATTGCTATCATGAAATACCTAGCTTATTGTTATTTTTTCAACAATGTTTTATGCTATAATTTATCTTTATAAACGACTAGCTGTGCCCGCGGCTTCGCACGCGTGGATATATTTTCCCGTTTTTCAACAATTGTCACTGCTGCTCCACTCCTATTAGTCATAGCGTGATGTTATATAGCCTTCCTCCATAATGGACTATTCGACATGAAGATAATTTTTCTATTCGAACTAGTAGTTCCTGAGATTAGCGCGTTCCACCAAACTCTTCAGCTTTATAATTTAAAAGTAAAGTATAAATGTGCTTTGGGTTGGAATAAAAGGGCAAGTCGTATAAAAAACCAACATTATATTTAATTGCTAATTTACATTATTTACACGCACTTTGTACAAATATCGAGAGCGCCTTCACAGAAGGCAGACGAGGCACACGAGTCCACTGAGTTCACAACTAGTCCGAGACGGTGGTCCATAGTGACGTCACACGCGCGACACGTGCAGCGGCCGCTTGTAGTACGGCTGGTGGGGGTGGGGGGGGCGAAGCAGCGGCGGCGCGCAGCACGGCGCCTTGCGCGGCGGACACAGCGCCTTGCGCCACACCGCCGCCGACTTGCGCGACCACGCCCACGCGCCCGCCGCCACGCCGCACGACAGCCACAGGCACACCGCCCCGCCGCTGGAGTCCAGCGCCCCCCCGCCCTGCGCCTCGCGCCGCCGCGCCTCCAGCACGCGCGCGCCGCTCGCGACGCCCGCCAGCACCAAGTACAGCAGCCCGCCCGCCGCCGCGCGCGCCGCCAGCCGCCCCACCCGCCGCGCGCCCCTCGCGTCCAACGCGCGCCGGACCCTCACTATCCCGGGACACGCGCCGACGGCGAGCGCGACGGACGTCACCAGCAGCGCCCCCCGCGGCACCCCGATCAGCGCGGCGGCGGCGGCGTCCGACACCGCGCACGTGCCGGTCAGCTCGTCGGCGGCGACGCGGCGTAGCGCGAGCGCCGCCGCCGTCCACGCGCCCGCCCAGCCCCACGCCGCCGCGTGGAGGTACGCCGCGGCGCGCTCCAGCGCCTCCGTGGACCACTCGCTCGCGGCGGTCAGGTACCACGCGACGCACGCGTTCGCGAACCACGCGTCCGCCGCCAGCGTGAAGTAGTACGTGAGCGTGAAGAACGCGACGCACGTCGGCGACGCGAGCCCGTCGACCGCGAGCGTCGCGTTAGCGCACGACACCGCGCGGCTGCCCAGCCAGCCGCGCGTTACGTACGACAGCGCAACGACCGCGTGGCACGCCGCCGTCCACACCACGGGCCTCTCGGGATAGCGGTATCGGGACGGCTCCGCGCAGAAGGTGAGCAACGCGAACGACGTCGACAGCAGGGAGAGCCACGCGACGGTGCTCATCCATATTTCGGCGACTCTCTTGTCGGCTTGCGTGTAGCGGGCGTGCTGTCCGCAAGCGGGCCAGCACTCCCCGGCGGGGGATCGGGCGAAGGCGGGCGGGCAGCCGCGCTCGCGCAGCTCGTGCTCGCGGAAGGGCCAGCGCGGCGGCGGCTCGGGCTCCAGCTCGCTGGCGTTGGGCGGCCGCATGCACAGCCGCTTGTTCGGCCGCAGCGGGAACGCGGCGCAGTCTAGCACAGCGCCGGGCGACAGCAGCTTGAGTCGCTCCCCGCAGTCTTCGACGACGTTCTCGCAGAGCGCCCGGCACGCGCTCACGGAGCCCGACACCTGCTCCGAGCACAGCGGGGCGAAGGCCGAGCACAGCAGGAAGCGCGCGTGCACCGAGCACTCGCTCGAAAGCAAATCGGAGAATAATGCCATCTGAAATTTGAGAAATAATAAATGTTATTTTTTAATTTGAAATATTCTCAATTTTGGTAAAAACTGTCTGCAATAATACATACAACTATTAATCCTTGCTTACTATGCAGTATTACATCAAATTTTACTCAACATTATCACCTACTCAAAACCTATCATTCGTTATGATTACCTAATACTGTTATATCAACATTACCTACTACTGGTGGTTAGATGAATTATCGTGTTTCGAAAATATAAAGATGGAACCTAACAAACTGTAGGTCTGTAGGTGCGTTCCCGTGCCGCTGAGGCCAATCTTCGGCAAAAACACCGCGCGAATGACTGCCGCTGGCAAGACAAAGGCAAGGTCGCGTGACCGGAGTTTTTGTGATCGGACGGATGTCGAGGCCTGATTTTTAAAGGACCGCGCCCTATTGCTAGCTTTTAAGACGAGCGCATATAGAATTCGTCCCACGTAACTGAGATACGATTGAAAATTGAAATAATCTCATGGTTTATGCCTTCTACTCTCGTCCAAATTATGCTAGAAGGAGACTACGAGATTTACATCCTAGAGAACCAGGTTTATTTTAAGCTTTCGTTAATATTCGTTCACTTTATTACAATTGCTACACCAATTCATAGTTTATGTTTCACGATTTTTTATTTAAAAAAGGAATTTGCAAAGATTTTGCATTCAAAACGCGCCGCTTGCAAAGTTCGAATAACTCATTTACACTCATAAAAGGTACAGAATAAATAACCCCGTAGGTACACTTTTCAACAGATTAATTAATATTGTTGTTACGTTTCAATTTCTCCATGTATATTTATAAGGGCAGTTTCTTTGTTGGTTGTTAATTAAGAAGTGCTGTCGAATATTAATTAAGAAGCGACCATTTATCGTGCGCCAGTAATTAGTATGTAACGTTATGCATCGATTTACTATAAGAAATACAACGATAATAATTTCCACTCAGGTATAATACAGACGCTTCAAATGAATCATTGTAACCTGAAATTTCGTTACTCGGACGCTAAACTTACAATATTGGTTATATTGTGTTTAGTGAAAAGAAAAAAAGACATTCGGAACCCACGTCTTGATCCCTCCATTCGGCTGTTAATTGTTATGTTGGAAAGGAACAAATGGACGCTACGGTTGGTAGCAACTGAAAGCATTATTCAAGCTAAATATATTTATGTACCAGTACCCCTGGGAGCAATTGGGAATTTCAACTGATTTCGCGGTTATTTAGTGACGGATCGTAATAGAAATGGGTAACTGCTATTGTGGACAAATTTCAAGTAATTTAAATCTTTAAGCGTTAACCTCTTGGAAAAAATGCGTATTGCCTATGGTCTTAAGTCCAAGGTTTCTTTAGGTAAGGCTCAATGTTCTCGTTTAAAAAGCATTAACAAAAACGTTAATCCCATCGTTGAAAATAACAAGGCATTAAAATGTTCCAGTTAAAAAATAAACAAGAAAAGGACAAAAAGTAAGGATTAGCTAATACGAGTATACCGAACGGTTGTAAATACAACAAAGCCTACATAATCCTATTAGACGACGGTGTAGTGCACTCCAACTGAAGCGTTAGTTTTTTCTATTTCTCGTTGAAAAACGTTTCGTTTTGAGCCAACAATTGCTGACAAACACGCGAGTTTGCCTTCGGAAAAGGTTTAGGATGTCGGCACCACTTAACATGTTTAAGTTAAGGGGATGCATTCTCCTTTCGATTTGAAATTTAAGCTATTGATCGCTTTGAATCCAGAACTTTTTTAAAATACACATCACGCAACATGGCGGTTTATTGTTACTGGAACTAATATTCCTACAGCCGAAAAAACAATTATTTTACAGGCATTCATGAAAAATTCAAGAATTAATCTATAAACTCGTACAACAAATGAACTTCTTTATAAAGATATCAAAAAGATAAATCTATCGAGATATTCGTACAATGTTAAAAAATCTATTGTCTATACTTGCTTCGTCTTAACAAACATTTGCTCAAGCGCTCTCCTTTTTAAATGTCTCTGGGTCACATACAAGGGATTCTATTGATACAAATCCCCTATTATTGTACTCGATTTCAAATAAAATCTTATGGCACGGTCATAGGATTCAAAGTCGACTGAAGATATCTCGGCGGGCACTTTAAGAGTTTGTTTAGTTTAGGTAATCCATAGCGATACCCGATTCTCGGTACTTAGCTGTATTATTTATTTGCTTGGATAAACATTTGATATTTGAGCGCCGACTGGTGAAATCGTGAAAGCCTCATAGAAATGCATTTTAGCTCAATGTACTTGTTAATATTTCTTAGTACGCTGTAAATATCCTGTTCAAGATGATATTCTGCTAAATGCTACCTATTTATTTTGTACAACTTTTCGTTATTATTGTTATTTCAAACTATTCCTATCACTGCGTTGCGTAAAAATAAATTATCTGTATATAATGCAACAGATACGTGAAGACTGGGACAGCTTTGATGAGTGCACAACAAAGGCAGACGGGGGACAAAAAAATTAATTACCGACGTGAGCCGAAAATAGCCGAGCGAGCGGCGGACGCGCAAGCTTTGATGTCGCGACGTACCTACTCGGCTCTCGGCGGGAAACGCGGGTTGCGATCTTGCGATGCGCGTGTGCGCAGATCATTAAGAAAATAAATAGGCGCCATATTGTAAAGCTGGCGACGGACTCGTAGATTTGCTTTTAACTGCGGCACGTCGGAATTGGGGCGTAGATAAACTGAAATATTAGTTATGATTGTAAAAAATATTGCGTAATGATAAAACGCAATTACTTTTTATTATTATTACGGATATTATTAGTTATTACTTAGCGAGTAATGGAACGTTTTTATTAAATTTTGATAGATATTAAAGAAATTTGCAAATGACATATGACAAATAACAACGGATATTTCTCACAATCATAAAAGTCCTAATTGCTGAAGATTGTTGCGGTAATTTTCTTATTACTCTCATGAGCGGTCTCAATACAGATCTGAGTAAGCGAGCCTTTGATCGCGTGTAGAGCGCGCTATCGGTCTCTTTGAAGTTCACGCCAAGATGTGCAACACAGCCACGCGATAAGGATGTTGATTGCTGATTCATTTTCTAAATTAGAACCAATCTTACGTCGTCACTGTTGCGTATTTCGCCACAGAGTATAAATGAAGCTTTTCTTGTTGCGCGTTAACTTTTTTAAACCTTTTTATTTTGTACTGTACTGTATATATGTACCTATAGCACAGATAACATATAATAGCACCGGAAATTAAATCAGTTGCATTCAAAATAACCGTAATTCGACTAAACGCGTGTAACTGATTTAAAAAATCTAATTGTAATTGTAATTTGTAACACCGTAGCGGTAGAGTAAATGTAAAACTTCTATTAATCATTATTGTAAACTCGGATCGGTTGATGCCTTTAGAGAGACGAAAATAAATTCCAGGCAGATGTACCATTAGTTCAGCTTGCTTGATTAAAACATTAAACTACGTAAACATACGAAATTGCGACGATAAGTACATATTTAACCTTAAAGCCGCGGTTGGTTTAATGATAAACTAAAAACCACTTCAGCTCTGAATTCGCGCGCTATTTGTAGATATTGCACAAAGTGGATTAAACAGACATATGGTCTACTCGACTTACTAATTTAAAAACATTGAAGAAAACCGTTGAATTTTAAAGATTATGGATTATGGTTTGGTATTCGTAATAAGTACTAGTAGTCCTTAGTAGACGTCCCTACAGGGTTTGAGTGAGTTTCGTGAATTTTTGGGCCTGTACTTTACTTTTGTTCAGTTATAAGGTTACCTCATCTGATGGCTTACCAAAGACAAAAACATTGCCTTTTACGGCGTACAAATTTAAAACACGAATTTATCATTTTACAATATTTACCATTTACCATTAATTAATTATCTATTGTTCCTTTATTATTCGTTACTTAATTTTTAAACTTATATTAACTTATATTGAAAATCGACATAAAACCAAATTTCTTACAGTTACGTAAATAATTTTGCCTTTTGATCCCTCACACATACAATGTGATCCTAAATTTTCGCCGTGCATCATGAGCAGCAGTCGTGATTGACGCATGAAATTTAAAAAAAGAATATAAACGGCCATCTTGCAAGCGCGTAATTCTACTCGATATGAAGGTCTGTGGCGCTGGTACTAACAAAATAAACCGCGCGGGTAATTCGAGTCGCGCCGCTTATCAAGATGCGCGCTTCGTGTGTTTATCGGCGCGCTCTTTGATCTGCGCGCCGCGGCTAGGGCTGTCAACCTACGAGTTAATTAATAATAATTATTATTACCGGCGTATGTAACTGCCGCTTGTCCGAATGCTGTCTTCGTCAATATCCATCGCTTGCTCAATTTTGACATTTAAAAATACGCCAATTGAATATTGAAGATTATTTTTTTCTACAATGAAATACGCATTTCAAAATTACAGAGTTATACTACATGTGGGATTCATTAAAGAAATGTCAATAAAATAATGAAAATGAAATGGAGAAGCATTTTTTTAAACTATTATTTAGTTAACGAAATCACTTTTTTATTCAGTTAGTAAATAGTGTCTGTAATTTAGGTTCATACATATTTGCTCTACGAAGTACCTACACAAATTATTGAATAATGATACCGTCAAAAATCCTCTGCGCATTGCCTACTTACCTACTAAACACATTAAGGGGCTATTTCGTAATAGCACTTTACCAGGCCAGTTTAAACGCAATTACCGTGTCATTAAAATTACATTACGAATAACAATTTACCATTTGAATGATGTTTTTCTTAAAAAATAAGTCGTTTTTAAACATTATTTAATGTCAAACATTATCGTTACCTACCACTATGCTAGATTTATGATAACAATGATTAATTTCGTTTACTTAAGCCCATTTACACATGCCTTAAGAGCATTTATAATAAGCGTAAACAGCCTTTTGTTGATACATTAATTAACAGACACGTTTAACTTGTTTTTTTCAAAAATCGTGAAACTAATTGTAAATGACAAAATAAAGTCGCCATATTGAATTATGTTTATAATCTATGACTGACTTGCAGCTTACAAATGGCGGCTTAACTCGAAAAGGCGTCGCTGACAATCTATGAAGCTAATGTATTAGAAAACAACGGAATTTTTTCATAATCACCGGTTCGTTAAGCGAAATTCGTTGTGCGTTGAGAGTGTATTCTATTCTCGCCAGTCCATAAAACTGAACATCGGATTAATTGGGGCTTTACGAGCGCCGTGGAAGTATTTACGACGGCCCGTTATAGCCGCGCTGGGCTAATCAACTGCGGGCACTTCGTTACCAGGGTTACGGCCTCGCGCATAACAACTACGGAAAAGAAATATGGATTCTGGTCTGCAGCTGATAGCACGTTACTAGCTCTCGGAAAACCTGATCTTATATTGAATACTGTTAAAAACTATTTCCCTAAATCCCTCACATATTTGTATTACTAGCTGTGCTCGCAGCAACGCCGGCGTGGAAATCAATATTTTCCCGTTTTTGCAACATTTATCATTGTTGCTCCACTCCTATTAGTCAT
>DWGJ01005789.1:0-10075 GCA_018246895.1 Aspitha aspitha aspitha | reverse complement strand
AGGTTTGTAAGGACAGAGATATTTGGCACTCGCTGCTTTCTGCCTACCCCGCAAGGGACCTGGCGTGACGATATGTAGTGTAACAGTCACTAGATTTTAATAGTATTTTTTTAAATGCTTGAGGTTCATCTAAGCACATGAATAATATCTACGCTGGCAATCATACGCTAACTGAACACAGCAAAACTAATTCATACGTAGATGCTTTAGAAGCTGCAATGACCGTGTATCATAAACTAGTCTGTTATTCATTTAATATGGACTAGAGGAGTGTTATTGCGTTTTATATAAATCTATTCGCTTATATTATTTTGCAAGAACATAAAACTATCAAACAAAAATTCTCACCTTCACAGTTCTTCAAAAAACCCGAATCATAGTACAAATAATCGTCATTTTCATTACAGTCTTTTTAATATTGGATGGAGTTAGTTCAATTAGCAACGTAGTAAATTGTCTAAACATTTCATCATAAAAATCTAAATATGGGCTGCTAAAGACAACTTGCAAGTTGCCTACTATTCAAGTTTTAAGAGTTAAAAGTCGATTCTGTATTACTTAGCAAAACATTGTTTGTTCGACAAACATGACAATAACTGTCGTACTACGCTGTTATTCCGCGGAACGATAAAATGATTATATTTCTTTTATAACCAAGTTACACTCTATGTTCCTATAGAAGGCGGTTGGATACACACTAGCTTACGCAAATGTTTTCCTTATGGACCTTTCTGGAAAGACAAAAAAAGCTTTTATTGTTTCGGTTAATTGCAAAGTGTTGAAATTTAAACCTCAGCTATGAACCTCATGTCTAATTGATCATTTCAGTATATCTATTATTTTTAAAGCATACTAGATTTTATAGTACTTTATGTATTATCGTGTTACTGTTATATCGTTTTATTCTCTTCTATCATTATAACTCCCTAAAAGAACAACACAGGGGAATACAGAGCAAATAGCTGCAGTAACAATACGCTCAGCAAACACAAGTTTACAAAATCACATCGGCTTCAATGTAGAGTATGTATTTTGTGCTTTACGCCTTATCAAATAAGAATGTTATTGCTATGGCATTTCTTTTAAATAAATGCTAACTTTTGACATACAAAGCAATGGATGATTGTATTGAAATTTCGCAATACATTATCTTGTTAGCTTATGAAGCGTTGCTAGATCTGCCGGGTATCAATATTACGTTGAGGCTTTTGTACATTCGAGTAAAACGATTGTCGAAATGAGGTAGTCCAGAATATCGGCGGTCAAAACGCCAATCGGGTCAAATCGACAATATTGAGCGTGATCGCCATTTGAGAAATGATCGCCAGTAGCCAAATGGACTCTGTATGTCGTTTCTCTGCACGCTACTTCCCTCTTCCATTACCGTTTCCTACTTTTATCTATCCATTCTAAAAGAATCATCAATAGAAAACGTACAATCATCAAGACAATAATTATTGTCACTCATTTCATCAACGTTAATCACTGAATTGTTATCAGTGTCATTGTCAATGCCATTATTAACAGAAACTATTACATCGTCAAAATAATAATTATGTATCATTATCACTATCGATTTTATCAACACAAAACAGGCGATTACTGAAAGGTTTTAGTCAAATATATTAAGGTTTAAGACACGCTAATTGCGATTCTAGCTAATTCCATTTTATGAGTTAATACTAACAAATAATACAAACAAAATAGGTAGGTACATAGTTGTAATGTTTAATGTAATTTAATCCGAAAATTGTCACACCTTTCAGAATAACTCACACGAAAGCAAATACTGCTTACGCCAAGCTACAAACACACCTTTATACAGTAATGTGCTTACATTTGATATACATATATATGGTAACTCTATATCAATGTGAAACAGGTAAACATCGTGTCTTCAAAATAGAAAATTGCTTTTACACTGTGTTATATTACGAGGGAGTGAGCATGTCGGTAGGCGGTGGCGATTATGATTCGTGCGGAAATAAAACTCGTGTGGTATATCTAGGATATTGAAGTGAATATTTTTAATATAGCGTATGTTGACAAGTATGTTATAGATAGAAAGTGTTACATACAGAGCACTAGATATCAAACGACCCCGGCGTGACGCTAAATTAATATAGACGGAGGTGACCTGGTAGGCACAAAAATTTTATACATCCAGAGATTTACAGCTCTCTAGAATAACGGAATACGGCAGAATTGACAAAGACAAAGGCATTTATTTGCACAAATATAGATATATTTAAAGATGTTACAAAATTATTAGACCACTCCATATTTTGCCTTTTACGGCGTACAAATTTAAAACAGGAATTTATAATTTTAAAATATTTGCCATTTCAAAATTTCATATTCATCATATTTCAAAATTTCAAAAAATCGAAATATTTTTTATTTGCTTATCTTATAATTGAATATGTTGAGAATATTCCTTTAAAATTTTAAAACGATCCGAGTCATATTCTAAGAGATATCTTTGGATGTTTCACCCATCAGGCAATAACCGAGCGTGACGCAGGTATATGGAGGCAGGTTTCATCAGCAATCAAGTCGATTTATGAAGAACTCAGCAAGGAAGAGCTCTTGCAGCGATGCGTTGGTGGTTTTGCGCAAAATAACAACGAAAGCGTAAACCAATTAATTTGGAAAATCACGCCAAAAATTCTTCCTTCTGGATCAAAAATAGTCGACATTGCTGCATATGTCGCTACCGGTACTTATAATGAAGGAATCGCAGCGTTATTACTGTTTATGCACGGGATGGATTTAAAACTTGGCCGAAATAGCCACGTGTACGCACGAAAAAAGGATGAAAAAAAGCTGACGCTAAGACTCGAGAAGCAAGATTTCGTCGCAGGCAAGAGCAAAAGGATGTTCTGGATATTGCCACTGCAGCAGGCACTTTATTATATAGTGCTGGAATCGATGACTCAATGTAAGTTAAAAAAAAACTTTTTTGTACATGTTATTTGAATGAAAATCTTTAATCGCGTTTATCTCGAAACTGTATTTTTGAAATCGGTAGTCACGATTTCTCGAAAACTTGTAAACCGATCTCTTTCTAATTTTACACACTTCAAAATAACATTATCTCGTGCTTGAACGAAGGAATTTTTTTTTTCTATCCCAAGTAATTTTGCAAGGCCATGAAGGGTGCAAATTTTACTGAAAATAAGGGTTTTTTGTTTTCAACGCCGCCAAAATGCAATTTTTGTTTGTTTTTTTTTTCCTTCGTCCAAGCACGAGTTTTAAAAATCTACTAACAGAAAATGTTTGGTTTTTGCATTTCAGATGAATCTGTCATGAGTAATCCTGACTACGCCGAGAGAACTTATTTTTGAGGGGTCATAGGAGACGACATGTCCACGCCTTAATTTTCAATATTTTTCAATGAAAATTTCACAAACTACTTATAAAATATGTATCTTTTATGTGTTAAATTGATGGAATGAAATATTCTGTTGATTAAATAAAAAAAAAAATCATAAAAATGTATCTATTTTGAGCTTTTGAAACCCACCTAACCCCTTAATTATTTAATTAATTATCTATTGTTGCTTTATTATTTATTACTTAATTTTTAAAATAATACTAATTTATATTTAAAATCGACATAAAACCGTATCTTTAATACAGTCAGTGCCCAATGTTGTACATATTATATCAAATTCTCAATTACACCCGAGCTCTGCATTTACCGCTTCGCTCGTCATCGTGTCCACACCTGAAAAATAGATTCCCCAAAAGGCGCTTGCATTATAAATGCTCGTCGGATATCTCTCCGCAGCTTGCCGAATACCATCAAGTTATGTTTCGCAATACTATAGCACTTACTGCGTCGACTGGCTCCGAAACAATATTTGTATGACTGCGGTATTATTTATATGACAGACAGTCGGGCATATTTTCTGTATATTTCGACAGCTCCGAGTTAGATGAGAATAGAATTCTATTGACGGAAATATTGAAAGTCGACTTCAATCAATACTTTATGACTTCGCGATTTTATTCATAGTGCACCAGTTATGTATTATACCAGCAGCGTAGTTTTGCAACCCAGTAGTGCTTATTACTTTATTTATGAGTTTGAAAATACATGATTTTCATCAATCACAAGTCATTTAATTCCATCAGATCTGTCAGATATTAAGTTAAGGTAAGATAATGTTACAGATACTGGACTTTTGTAGGACAAAAACAATCTGATGCAGATATCCATGGGTGACGGCGGCTACTTGGGACTCCTGCTCACTGGCTTATGCTTACTTTCACTTATTCTATGCGGTGTTATATGAATATACATTGAACAATGAGTTATGTAGGTACAGCACATGAGTTGTTCTTACATCTTACATCTGAATTCAATATAACATCACATTCGTTGTAAGTGCGTTCATCTGAATTGGACTCAACGCTGGACCAATTAGCCAGGTTTTATTCGCTATGTTGAGTTATTATTCCGTTAATTGACTTGTATATTCAACAGTATCGAGGAGAGTTCCATTTGTATTGACTTTAAATTTTTTATTTTGACTTAAAACTTGTAGTTATACAATTTAAACACTGATAAAAATATACTAGCTTTCGTGAAAGTAATTAGTCGCGATATTTACAATGGCGTAATAATGACACCTCTGACTTATATTGGAAGCGGAATTATTGTTGACACTAATCTTTGAAATTATAGACTTTAATATTCGAATCGGTAAAACTGTAAATGCATAGGATAAGTACAAAAATAATCGTGACCCAACTGGCCATTGATTTAATTGATATTACAATACAACATCAAAAAAGGGAATGTAAAATACTGCAAATAGCGCTACAAAGAGGGGTAAAACTGTATTTTTCAAGATATTGTAGGTCATAATTAATCTTAATATGGTAGGATTCAGAATTTGATGTATCTTGTTCATCTTAAAGAGTTTTCTATGAAAAAAACACCAGCGCCATATTTAGGTATTTTATCGATATTACCCTTGTGTTCTGCAAAAAAGTCAATCACCTGGCCAGGGCGGGTGTTATATTTGAAATGATGATGGTGTTTGTTTTTGTCAAACAATTTTGTTGTATACGAAAATGTCGCTTAACGTACACCAGGCCTGTCGGAACACACACAAAGCATGATAGATATAGCTAATTAAATCGAAAACCGCTAAGCAATGCATGGCGTGCGGTGTGCTACACGGATTAATTATTCTCGCAAAAGCCAATATTTTATATCTACAAACGTAATAATATTTTAATGCAACGGCTTTTATGCGGTTAGGAATCGCTACAATTGAGCCATTTCTATAGCTCTGTTATTAGTTTTCGTCTAAATCCGCTTGGTACTATTTAAAATGCTATTTAAAATTTAGTAAGCAAATTTAAAATTGTGGGCCAAATATACATCCTTGAGGTATCCCAAATATTTTTTCTTTCTACACGATGTCTTATAACAATGTTTTTGAAGTTACAGTTACTTATAAGTTATAGTTACGTTTTGATATAAGCATTGCCTAATAAAATGCGCACTACAGAACATGATAGATAGATAGAATTATATTCAAAGCCATGGAGCGCTGCGCGGTGTAAATTACATGCATTAGTAGTTCGCGTAAATACTTCCAGTTTAATGTTAGTCAATATTTCATAAGCCAAAACTGATGTGAACTAATGTTTTCATTCCCTTGGGGGAGGATTAGGCGGCGATACTATGTACGATAAAACAATACATTTATTTACTTCCTAATAACAGTAATCTTGCGTCGAATTAGTTGTTTGTTGTATGTGGTTGACCGTGGTGAAAGTAGAAACTCCACGTAGTGGATATTATATAGTTATTTATTAATGATATTGAATTTTACTAATGTTCTGTATGTAGTTTAATCTTGCAACTCATAAATGTTGCAAGTATTAGTGCTTCTTCCAGTTTACTCGTTAAGTAGGCTACAGATTTGTCTTCGTTGATAAGACTCTTGATATATATTACCTTAATCAATCCCAATAACCAAGTGATCCCGAAAATTATCCCAATTCACAACTAAAAAACAATTTGTACATTTTGTGCTATTTGTGTCCTGTTATCTGTTGCTACTTACCTAATGTTTCCATTAAGAAAATGGAAAAGTTTGGAAAGGATGTACTTACACAAAGACCGCAATGTGGAGTTGATCCAAAATTTCCCTCGCGCACAGGCATCAAAGGGTATCAGGTCAATGCTAATATTATCAATAGTAATACCTTTTGATTCCGTACAAAAGAAGTCTCGTTCGGGCAAAGTGAGCCGAACTTTTATCCGGAACGTTCAATGGAATTAAAACACACGGGTACACTGTACACACAAGTTACAGCGATTGGTTACATAAAATTGGTACAGGGTATGTATTAACATTTTTTACTAGGCGTTTTTTGTTTGCAAACGGCCCAGGTATAGCTTGAGATGCGCAATAAACATTTAGTACTATGTGATGAATAGAACATTTTAGAAGAATCGTTTCAGACGAATTACTTTACTGTTCCTAAACACTGAGCGTAACAAATAAAATTTTAACCGCGTCAGTTATATTCGGTAATTATACGTATTATTTGTTGCTTTTTGTTTCCGTTACCATTGAATATTACCTATGTCTTTTATACATATTAGATATCGTATATTGTCAATTTCAAGTCTTATCAATAAATAAATGCTGATTTTGTCATAAAAGTAATATGGCCTTGGATCTGGGTTGGAATGTATATTCTCAGGCGATCTTTGTGTCTTACAGATGTACTCGTATGTTTGTAGTTATTAGGTGATCTCGCGAAGACTTGCTCGGGGCTGGTTTGATTTATTTCTTTGATGTAGATTACACTTGTAAACGCAGTGATAAAAGTAAACCGAAGGAATTTAGAGAACATGAAAAAATGTATGTAATAGCACAGAGAAAACAAAACGCAAATGTATACCTAATACACGTAGAATATTTATTGAAACAAATATTTGTGGCATTTAAAGATACAATTTCTTGAGTGGCACATTTGATGTATTTTGACGATTTGGTACCAACATACTTCATTTTCTTACGTCATCAACTGGCCTCGTGGTCGAGTGGTTACAGACCCTGACTGCAAATCCGGAGGTCGTGGGTTCGATTCCCACTCAGGACAAACATTTGTGTGATGAGTACATTTGTTTGTTCTGTGTCTGGTCGTAATAAAATATCTATATAAGTACTATATCGCATGTATGTTTATCAGCTGTCCGGTCACCATAACACAGGCATTAAATTGCCTAACTTGGGATTATGCAGCCATGTGTGGAATTGTCCCCAGTTATTTATTATTTATTTATCATTATTATCTACTGGTTAGTGGTTAATTGGTGGTATGTATGCCATGGTATGTTTTTCTACAAGTAATTTCTTCATAGTCATTTCATGCTAACATGTAAGAGTTTTAAGAATTTCCATCCATAGACTCCAGACGACGTTACTTTGGTGGGAATACTGCATCCTTAGCAACATGGCATCACGGTTATAAGCATAAAATTGGAGCGTAACAGAGGACATAAAGAATGATTCTACAGCTTTGATAAACTGATCATAGTTACACTACTGATAGACAGCTTGTAGTATGTAGAATGAGCAGCATTTGCTCACCGTGTTCTCAAAAGTATGGATATTTCCAAACATGAATGTAAAGAAAAAAATTGTAACGATCAAAATTAGACCTTAATGCTGTTAAAATAGAGTTGAATCCACTCATTTAGAACCTCTCTGACAACGAAAACAAGCTGCGTCGTTCCGGGACTCGCTTTCTGACATTAAACCGAAGTTGGATGCATTCGCTCAATTTACTTCGCTTAAAAGACCTTCCGTATTTCATTTTCAATATTTGTTTTTATACTTATATTGAAATTCGTAATATCACTGGAGGTTAGGAAATATTTGTATTAATATTTCACAGTCACAGAGCACTGAATATTTCTGCAAATAAAAGTGATTCTGAAGAGTTTTTCACGAAGGGGTTTTATGACTGGCCTCGTGGTCGAGTGGTTAGAGACCCTGACTGCAATACCGGAGGTTGTGGGTTCGATTCTCACCCAGGACAAACATTTATGTGATGAGCACATTTGTTTGTTCCGTGTCTGGGCGTAATCAAAATAAAATCTCATATTTCACTAATATGACACATTATTTTAGTCTTTAAAAATACCAGTGGCCCTCAGAGGACGAAATTTTTTTTGTCGACGCTGTTTTGAGGTACGCAAACTTGAAAAACTCCAGTCGTATGCAAACATGATTACAATCACACTCCATACCGTATTTAAGAATGTTGAATTTTGAAAAAAATAAAATAAAATTTTAAATTCAATTTTTTTAAAAATTCTGCTTTCTGCCTACCCCGCAAGGGACCTGGCGTGACGATATGTATGTATGTATGTATGAATTTTGAAAAAAAAGAACCGCCTGAAAATTGCTTCAAAACCGCAACGCACAGGTTTACTTACCATCAAGTGGACCGTCTGTCAGTTCGCTAGGTTGATTAAATAAAAAAAAATGTCCAGGATTAAGTTAAAGGAGCGGTTATTAAAATAGGTTCAAATAGCTAAACGCTAACTATAGCGCTTTCTCCTTAATACGTTCTGTCAGGAACAAGTTCGCTCTTTACTCAGAGCAAACAAGTTCCAAGTGTTGTCCCGGAACACGCTGAGTTGTGAGTTGAAAGCGGAATTGAGTGCGTTCCGCTCAATTTACCTCATTACAAGAACTAACTTTTCCATTTTTTTCTCGAAAATTTTATTCATTATGCGGTACATACGCTCAATGAAGGTCATGCCTGTTCTAGACAAAGACAAAGACATTTATTTGCACAAATATGGGTACATTTAGAGATGTTACAGAATTGTTAGTTCACCCCATATTTTGCCTTTTACAGCGTACAAATTTAAAACATGATTTTATTATTTAATTATTTAATCTGGTCATCGTTCTTCGGCTTTGTAGACCGGGAAGAAAAAACCGCTGAAAAACAAGGGCCGCACTCTGGGAGTGCCGGCAAAAGGGAAAAGAAGAGTTTAAAAGAAACACAATGTTCATGACTCCATTTATTAGATGACAGTTGCCAAGGCAACCATCAAACGCGTAGATACAGCATATATTTCAAATATCGTCTTGTTGTTCGACCCTTTTTATGGTCCTCTGCTGGACCTCTCATAGGGTCTCCTCTCATAGTGAAACGGATTTAGGCCTTAGTCTACCACGCGGGCCGAGTGCGGATTGGTAGACTTCACACACCTCAGAAAATATTTAAATTAAAATATTTAAACATCTCTAAGATGTGCAGGTTTCCTCACGATGTTCTCCTTCACCGTTATAGCAAGTGATATTTAATTTTCAGTTATAAAACGCACGTAATAATCGGAGATGCGTGCCAGGATCGAACCCAGACCTCTCAAGTGGAACGCTGAATTTCAAACCACTAGGCTATCACTGCTTTCGATCGTATTTTATCGTCTTACGATCCAAAAATGTCCAGATACAATTCCTCTAAATACTGTACATATATCTATGAATAGATAAATACATCTGCCACTCTATCGGGCTTAACTCGGTGCGGCTGTGGGCTGTGCGGCGGAGGAATATGAACAAAAAGGCGGGAACTTCGCAATGGCGTCTGGAGTGAAGCCAGATAGAAAATGGCGGTGAGCGCCGATCGGACATTGCATGACAACGGTTCCGTAATAACATTTCTGTGACATCGTTGCTTGGTTGGACATGGTCAACAAACTCAATGTGCTGTCCAGCTGTCCAGAAGAGTGCCGTGAGGTTTTTTCCTCCTGCTTTTCTCCTCTCGGTCTACATTGCACTAAAACCGATGTAAACCCCGGGTGTACTTGAGACTTTGATATAATATGTACAACATTGGGTACTAACCACATTAACGAAACGGTTTTGTGTCGATTTTAAATGTAAGTTTATTATAGTGTAAAAATTAGGTAATAAATAATTAAGTAATTGTAAATATAGAAAAACGATAAAATCATGTTTTAAATTTGTACGCCGTAAAAGGCAAAATATGGAGTGAACTAACAATTCTACAACAT
>DWGJ01005788.1:0-10075 GCA_018246895.1 Aspitha aspitha aspitha | reverse complement strand
TTATTGAAAAATATTAGCGTTCTGCACTTCTCCTACACATAAACTATAAGTGTTCCAAATTTCATACTCCTCCGTGCCCGCAACTTTCGTAAAAAGGAATCCAAAGTTTTCCCTTCACGTATTTATATTATGATACTAGTGGACCTGACCAAGCCGTGGTTATATTATGTCAAATCATATATATGGCAAATATTGTGCGTTCAGAAATTGATTTTATGTCAAAATTGATTGACAATTGACATTTATTATTTATTTATTTTATAAATACTATCCTACCTTTAAAGTTGGGTCAAATAATAGATATGTACAAAATTTTATTGAAATCGGTTCAGTGGTTTCGGAGATTTTCGCAAACGAATATCGTGACACGGGATTTTCATATACCTACATAAGAGAAGATTTTTATGACATTAAAAATGTCGCACTTTTAATTTAGTTTTATTTTTAATTAAATAAACAAAGTCTATTTATAGTAATGCCACTACTTGGTATTCACATAATTAAGGAAAGCCTCCGCTTAAGAACACTAATCCTCTAGTATTACGTTTAAGGGCGGGCTGATAGCTTTCCCTCGACGCTGCAACTATTTATTAGTCAGCAAAGGTTTCTAATCTACTATTCAAACATCTGTTTATCTGAAGGTAATCTTTATTTTTTATTTTATTTTATAAAAAAAAAACAAATAGCGCTGGTCTAATGTTTGTAAGACTAAGGGTACGTTTCCACCAGGGATGTGCGAGGATGCGTAGCGAGGAATTTGTTTATGAAGAACCAATAGGATCCCTGCATTTACCTAGCCTCGCTTAGTTCGCTCGCTTAGCGGAGCGAGGTTTCTCTCCTATTGCTTGTTAACAAACAAATTCCTCGCTACGCATCCTCGCACATCCCTGGTATAAACCCACCCTATTCGCCTGTGAACAGGGCCGCTGCTTCATACTTCAGCCCTATTTTAAAGATTCTTATTGATGTTACTTTACAACTTCACCGACCAGAGATCGCGGGGCAAGTTCAGGCGTAGCGAGCTCCGCTTCAGAGCGACAATTTTATTCTATGAACTCAAATGTTTCCGAAAGTGTATTCTGTTCTGGAATAGAGACAGAATTTCTTTTGAATTCATTTTATGTTGGGAGCCGCCTCGTACAATTTGTAATCCGCATTTTGCCGTTGATTGAGTATACGATAAAGCATTCTCCTTTAATTTGTAAGTGTTCTTTGAAATTGCATGTCACGCCTATGTATCAGATAGTTTATATTAATGAATATCATATAACAAGGTTGCGTTCGTTACAGGATCACCTGATGCTACACTGCAGCCTAGGATTAGCTGGCTTAAATAGAAAGTGCCTATTCGCTCTATTCTTCAATTACTCTAAGTCTTAAGTACGTATTGGGAAATATGGACGCCTGCACGTAGTTTCACTGTTAAGTGTCCTCGTTCTTGAATCTTTAAATCAGAATAAATCTAAAAATGAACGTAGTTTAATGTAGAATCGAAAGTTTTACCTGTTACATAACGCTTTAAGTTTTATCGGGTTTATAAACCAGTTTGATATTTAAGAACTTGATGTTGAACAGCGTTCTCTATAGCGGTGCCATTTGAAAAATATTTTCGGTGTATTATACATCGAGTGTTCGAAACTAAAACAAAGCAACAGCCTACTTCAGGCAAAGTAATACTTGGCGTAGCCGTAGCTCTCTCTCGTGGCGAGCACTTGATCTTCTAGTTTTTTATTTACAATACAATTACTATTAAGAGTATCCCAGTAGTGACTCGTGAAAGGATAACTATTGAAAAAATGTAATCTCATAGTCACCAACATTTGAAAAAATATGTTTCAAAATAATATGTTACTCCACTGTACCCTATCCTTACATTTACGCTGATGTATTCTGCTTGCAATATGCTTTTGATTATCCCTTCTATTTGAATTTCGATTACGCCCATATTAAGAAGAGTTACAAGGCAATCATTCTTTTCAGGATGAAGTTTAACAGAACGTAGGTACGGTAAACAGTTATGTTTTGTTTCTTATTATCTTTTTTTTACCACTGTGAATATTCATTGTATTCGCTTCGCTTACTTTTGCATCACAAACGCCAATTTGTAAGTAACATTGGACAATCATGTTATCGTAAATTGAATAAAGTGAATAGCGCGCGTTTTTCCTTACTTCCTGTTACACGTTTCCGACACATTCACGAAATTAGTCCCATCCAGTAGGCCGCCGAAAACTAACAGGTTACAGGTCAAAAAGAACCATGGATTCACATATGTAAATGCTTTTTAGCATTAAGCCCGCCTTTTGTACCACAATTTTTGTTTTGGTTTCAATAAAGAGTAAATAAATAAATAAATAAATAAATATGTAAAGATATCTAATCATAATAAACTCAGACTGGTTTTATGAATTCTAAATATCTATATGAATTGAACGACAATTTGAAAATGAACGCACGATCCATCAAGTGAAAACAGTACTATGAATATGTATAGATAGAGCAAAATTTATGACTAGTAAAATAAGTTCAAACTCGTAATTTTTAACCTAGAGGCTGAAGCCAAGAATTTCTACTAAACTAGAAGCTCTTAGAATTGTTTTTATGTTAGGCTTTATACCTTAGGCTTATTACCTATCGCTTTTCATTAACCGATTGTACAAATTTCACCTTACCCTGACTTTGGGCTCTATGACGGTCAGCGTATCGTCCTCTAAGAAGTACACGATGTTGACGACGCGCACGCGATAATTCTCAATTGGATTGTCGAAGACGCTCTGCTTGAAAAATGCCGTGAAATTTAAGCATCGCTTATCATAGTGCACCCAGTGTGGTATTACCGCGGGCAGCGCTGGCTGCTTCACCCGACCGTAGGTTAACGATGGATCGTAGCTGAAATAAAATTAACATTATTGAATTCTATTCTGTAAGTATGCTTTATACTAATAAAATACTCATATATAACGTGTAACACAGGAAAACATAAACAGGAAATATTTTTGTTGTAATATGTACATATTTAGAGACATTCAAAATACAGAAATTCATTTCAACGCTTAAAATTGACAATATTGCTGGTTATTCTATTTCAATATTAATTCTCAACAGCCTCTATAAAACTCGGTATTCGTACCCGTATTAATTAAATTGGTATATATTTTACATTTGTTTACAAATTTTATCTTGTAATGATCTGATTTTCAAGAGTTCTCACTCAGTTGATGGTGACATTGCTACGTCGCCAACTTTATTATTATTTTAACATGACATAAGATTTTTGTTATTGATAAACAGTTTTTTGCTACTCGTACCTGGCGGTACGTTCTGACGAGCAACTGAAAAGATGAAGTCTTTCAACTGATCAGTTTGTGCATTTAAAAAAACTAACATCCGATGTCTTTCGATATACTTAATAGAAAAGAAACGAATTAATAATATTTATAGCAAAATAGGAACAATTTCTGCAAACTTTTTGATGTATTAAGTACTAGGTTTAGTACTTTGTGAGCACTTACTTGACAGAATCTTCAGGCATAGCAAAAGCATTGCTGTCTACGTCAGTAGCAGTGCCTCCGGGTCCTCGAACTAATGTATCCGGAAATCTGTGACCTTGGTAGTAGCGAAGGGAACTTCGCATATGATACTGCGTCTTGGTGGGGTCAGAAAACGTCAATCCCGGTAGTTTTGGGAGCCCCCACGCCATTTTTAAGTTGTGCTAAGCGTATTTAAAGGAAAGAGTACATACGAATTTGTTTCCTCTGTCTAGCACTGGTAAAGCATGCTACCAGGCTGCCCAACAGAGGAACATAAAACAGGTTTAAATAAACATAGTGTAAAAAAATAATTATCTCAATTTTTTGTAACGAATAAAATATTTCCACATCAATGCCTATTTATCAAACAAATTATGAGATTACATTATATTATTTTATCATAGCTACGTGTATAACGATATTCTGAGTGTACAGAGCAATGAAGGTCAACAATGACATGGCAGTACACAATGGCATTTGCATCTAAATTACAATCAGGATATCGAGGGAATGCTAATTATCAGTCACATAACATGGTCATTCATCAAAATTACATTACGTATTCCAATGTTCACAAACACAATTGGCGTGGTTCTTGTACCTACATATTAGGTGTTGTCAATATACAAGTATTATCAGGAAGCGCTCGCCGCGCAGTTACATATAATATGCAGATTGAAAATTATCCGAGAAAAGAAATTAACGACGCCGAGTGCGATCGACTCATGGACGCGTGATCCCTTGCGCCAATATTTCACAAACGTTTTCATATTTTGGAATACACCCTGAGGTGTAACAGGTGACTTACTTATTTCCTGAGAAATCAGTTCCAAATGTTATCGTTATGAAAAGGTCGTTGAACATCATCGCAAACCATAAAAACTCGGTTTAACCAATTCTGTCACCTGCTTTGGTTCCTAAGCTGAATATATTTCAACCTGTACTTGAATAGCATCACAGAATTGGTCTAAGACTCCAGGTCCCTATATTAATAACTACATCGTGAAAATTAGCGCTTAATGGCTGGAGACCTGATCCTTCAGCCAATAGTGTGAACGCGATGTATCTTTAATAGTCAAATTGTATCAAAATGCACTTTTAGTGTACTCACCTAAATAAATATCAAAATAAAGTTTGTATATTAATGCGGTGTAATAATCTAAAAATAAAATTTTTCGTGCGGCAGGAAATATGACGAGTCCGTTGTTGTGTAAACAGCTGACGGAAACAAATGATGTGTCGCTAGGCAACGAAAATACGCCTATTTATTGTAAAAACCACACAGCAAGATGACCTACGAACTATAGTATTGACAAAATATGCATATGCAATTTATATTTTAAGTTAATAATTAAAAAAGAAAGGTATCGTCGTCAATGACTACTACTTTTATAACAAGTACCTAGGTGTATTGTTAAAATAGAATTTGTCACAATTCAACATGAATGGACCATGTTAATTCTATTTATGCTCTATTGTTTCGTAACCTCGTTGAATAGTTGCTGATAATAAACTATCTTCGACCTTCTTCCATGTAACAGAGAAAATAATAAATATGTTTTCCACTATTCGGATACAAAACGTATTATTAATGTATTGTTACACCCAATATGGAGTGTGGGTGGTAAATGGGAATTGGAACGGAACGTAAAAGCTAGTTTATAAGTAAAATATTAAAGCACTGAATTATACGCAATAAACCGCAAACGTAACGTACAAATGAAACTTCGCCAAGAAGTCTCTAAAAAATATCTGCAGAGTCTAAATAAAAGTGTCCTGCGACAAGGTTACGCAATCGAAATTCCCTACTTCGCATCCCAACACACACTTTCAATGAAAACTGATTGTATTTCTGAGCAAATTAAGTTACAATATGCATATTACGTAATTTCGTTAGGTATGAACAGTATTGCCAGGTTTTACATATTTACGGGTGATGTCTTGTATCTCCGCCTCCTGTTATGGTCCGGATTTTCAGCGTATCCAATATCATAATGCATTTATAAATTCTTACCCCAGTATAAAATTTACTAATTAAATAGAAAGAAGAATATTGGATCAAATATGTTTACAACAAAAATGTATCCGTATTTATAAAAGGATCCTCCGATCAAATCTGGAGGATTACTGGAAGGAATATAGTATTTCCGTTTAGTCCGCTACGTTAGACCACAAATCAATAATAATATTTGCTTTATGTTTGAACCTACATACTCGTATATACATATGTACGTCTTGTTGTACTTGTTCGAAAATAGATAATAACTAGAAATGATACTCGTTGTGGTAAATAGAAAGCAGTTTCTGGAAACTGAGAACACTAACCTGATGATAAAAGTTGTGAGATTATCACATTTAAACATTTTAAAACTGAAAATTAAATTTAAAAAAAATAACGCGTTCGTAGCCGTTCCGTGGCTGCTGATCGCCAGCGACATGTAAAGTGAGGTTGTCGTAACATCGAGCTCGACGGCACGTGGACGACCGCTAACACGCTAATAACAAATTTCCACGAGCGTTTCCTTGTTCGCCGCACGCTAAGCTGGCAGTCCCACTTACTACTATTAATTACTAACGATGGTTAAACCTTGTTGGAGGCTATAAAGGCGGTCTATAAACCTCCCAAAGACGGGTCGACCGGTAACCCGTAACTCCGTGATATGGAGAAGCGTAATGGTGCTTCCTTTGGTCCTATCGCAGGCGCAGGATAAAAATTGCAGCCAACACGTATCAATGTCAAAATAGACTTAAAACCTGATAAAATGTCGAAACACAAAACTTTATGTAGGTATATGAAGTTGGTATAACCTACTATTATTTTCCAAGGGAGACCTAACATTCGAACTTGCTATCTCTAGTTCAAACTCTAAAAATTACATTTTAGGAGGACTTTATCTTTTATACTGATATTATACTGATGTACCATATACATATTTATAATTTTTTTAAGATCAGTTTAGCGTTGAAACCGTCATACACTGCTTCGCAATTATAATATTATCAAAATGGAGGAATAAATAGTTAATACTCGTATATTTATTATAAAAGAAAAATATTGCCTATGCTTGAATGTATAATAAATTATTATAATTTTGAGTTATAAACTGTTATAATATAAGTTATAATGCAAAATTGTGATAAACGTATTTTTTTAACGTGGTGCTAATTTTGCGTTAACGTAAACTGTATACCTACAGAATAAATCGGAAGGTAAAAGCTGAAAGCCAAAATATCCGCATGGATTTACGTTTCAGCGAAGTTAAAAGGATGAGTCGGCGATGTTTGTTTGTGTATTTCAGTTATTTATACTATATACCACTTAAGCATTACCTATTTCTTTACATGGCTTTTTCATACACCGAGACTTATGCTGCAGCTTACGATTTTCTTATTTATAGAGACTCATTCTTCGCAGCTGGCCTGTCAAGTACTTGAGTGTTATTTTGTATGTTTTAATCTTCACCTTTCACGTTAGTAATATTCTATCATGAATTAACAAACAATTTATGAATGAACTATACGAGGGGGCTTTGCAGTCATGCCTTTCTTAAAAAAAAAAACGAATTTTATCTCCAGCTACTTTTATTTAGTTCTCATTTCTCATTCACCGTCTATAGACTCGTATAACGAGCAGCAACGTATTCGGTGGCCCATAAATCACACACGTAAAGTGAGCTGTGCAGAATCTCGTATCAACGTATGGGCGGTTATCAGAACTGAAACTGATGGATGTTCGGCAACAAATGGATTACGATGGCTTCTGTGTCATTAGATATTATGTACTCGTACTCACTGTTTTAATCTTGCCCAAGTTCTGTTTGTATACGAGTTTTTGTTTCTTTTGTTTAAATTCTCAACGAATAACTCTGTTTCCTTCCCAGAATTAAGGATGGCAGCTCTAATGAATGTAATTCGACGGACACCATCGTTAAGTGCGATCTTATACACGAAGCGTTATAAATCAGGTTACAGCCCTATCGTGTACTCTCAAGAAGTACACCGTGCCAAGGTGGATAACAAACCTATAGTGGCTCTAGAGTCTACCATCATCACCCATGGGATGCCGTATCCTAAGAACATAGAAACAGCCCTTGAAGTTGAAAACATAGTTAGGCGTAGAGTAAGTTCACAATTTAATATTTGTTATAAAATCATTTAAAACAGACAGGGAAAAAAATGAATAGTTATCACAATTCATGTCTATAAAATCCATTTATAAACATCCAGCTTTGTGAATGTTATATCAAAAGGTGAAAATGCTTCAATAAACATTTTTATCTCCATATTATATGGTAACGTTAATTGATCACGAGTGACTTTCTAATTTAATAAATAATACCCAATACTACTTTCTACGTATATACTATCAACGTTATCAAGACAAACTAGATTCAGTTAAACTTGTAAAAAACCTATAAATGCCAGCGCACAAGCCAACTTATTTTTAGTTGGCAACCGTGTGTACAAAATAATATCCACCCTAGAAAGGCTATTGTCCTCCGACGAGAGTTACTGCAGTTGAATAGACTTCCCTGTTTCATAACGTCGTCTGTTTTAGTAGATAATATTCTTAATAACATATTGAATCCAAAATATAGACCGCTCAACAGTATTGGAACTAGATGGCCATGCGGTTGTCACTACACTTACATTATAAATTTCACATACATACATGTATTACATTATATATTACGCTTAAAATGATTCGGGCTAAAAATAGTAAGGGCGGTTTTCGTTAACGTGGCCATTCCGTAATTTGAATTTGACGCTCTTGGTGGATGATGTATGTCCAGAACTTTTGTTACTTGTAACACAATAAGAAATATTTTATTCAACAGGGTGCTACGCCGGCTACTATCGCGATTTTAGGAGGGCAATTAACAGTGGGTCTAACAGAAGAACAGTTGAAATATCTGGCAGAGGCTAAAGGAGTGATCAAGACATCAAGGAGGGACTTATCGGCAGTAATGGCGGGAAACCTCGATGGGGCCACAACCGTGGCTGGCACTATAGTTGCCGCTGAGCTTGCCGATATACCCATCTTTGTCACTGGTGGTATAGGTACATAGTTCCCAAGTGCAATTCCAAAAAATTAAATTTCACACTACCGTTCTCCCTTCAGACGTCAAGACGCCCTACCGTTCATACCTTCTAGTACAGACAACCAAGGAATGGACGTCCCTGCCGGTGCCTATCTTTTCCGAATCGTATAACTTATGATTACTCAAAACACGAACGAATGAGCATTTTCTAGAAAGCGTGTGCGTTAAAATTTTCGAAATGGATAGCATACTTCATAAACAATACGAAGAAACTACCTAATATCAAAGACCCTTACAAAAATTATTTTAGTAGTATTCTCATAACATGAATCTAGCAAATGAGAGACTAAATTAGTATCTTTGTTGCTAAATATTCGTATCGCAAAACAAGCTTCAATGGATAGTTTATTTATATTTAAATTTCACTGTTACTATGTATTATAATTAAATTTAAGACACAAAGGGCAAACTTAAGCCCTAGTTACACCCGTTATGCATCTGTCAACCCAAGGTAATGTATTAATTTTAATAGGTCGGTAGTACCTACGTTAGGTGAAATCCAATAACACGAAATCTAAAATCTTAATTAACCATTCGCTATATATCCGTTGCGGCATGCTAAAAATGCCGAAGCGCTAAAAATTTCAATTATTCTCCCAATGATATTGGAACGTTCATGAATTTTGGTATACGAGTGAATTCACCGTTTTCACGTATCGCATTCAGTTAGAGCGGGCCGGCGAGCGCGGGCCTCAATGAACGAACGATGAAATTAATACCGAATTCCACGGTGTACACACTAACCAGCAACTCTGAATACCACTTCACCTGTGAAATATCAATGCATTATTACAGCATTTGTAACCAAGAATTTAGTTTCTACTACTACTACCATCTGAGAAAACTAGATCAAAAGAGAGACAATGGATATTCTGATAAAACAGGTACAAGCCTCAGACGTATAAAAAGTAGGAGGAGAGAAAGGTTAAAAGATCCGGACCCCTGCCTTAGTATGAACATAAATGAAATATTTGGGGAATGTTTACATTGTAGCATAAATAAATACCTACATTTTGGACATTACTTACTCATTTTATTTAACAGTAGGTAGGTACCTACTTACTACGTGCAACTGTCGTTTGCTGCAGTCTTTCGTATATAATAGATGATCAAACGAACTCCCTGAAGTGAAGTTCGATCACTATTATATGAGTTCGCTTTATTCGAAGATATAACAACCCTCCCATCCCTGACCCTAGAATAAAAATTTTGTTACATTTTCTAAAAATAACGACGGGAATAGCGACTAGACAGAGCGCAGGAAGCCGACGGTAGAAAAAATTAATTTTAGGGATACCCTCTAAATGTGCGAGAGTTGCCAGTGAGATGAAAGGAACTACATGGTTTTATATCTGAAGAATAAATCGTGATAGGAGGATTTATTAAAACTACTCCTATACATGCAATGGAATGTGAACTATGTCTCCCTCCATTGCATGTTAG
>DWGJ01005787.1:0-10075 GCA_018246895.1 Aspitha aspitha aspitha | reverse complement strand
CGGGGTAGGCAGAAAGCAGCGAGTGCCAAATATCTCTGTCCTTACAAACCTGTCGTGCTTCATCTACATTCATCATTTAGTAGTATATGTATAGAATATATATACTTATGTTTAGTATACGTCTAGTATATTATTTATACTAATATTATAAAGCTGAAGAGTTTATTTGGTTGAACGCACTAATCTCAGGAACTAGTCGTTGGAATTGAAAAATTATTTTTTTGTTCAATAGTATATTTATCGAGGAAAACTATGAGGCTATATAACATCACGCTATAACTAATAGGAGTGGAGCAGCAACAACAAATGTTACAAAAACGGGAAAATATTGATTTCCCTGCGGACGAAGTTGCAGGCACAGCTAGTAGTGAATATGCCAGTTATTCGATGTGTATTTTCACCGTTTTATTTCTGATGCCGTTTAGCCTGTGATATTCAAGTGTTTAGTTATAAAACGCACATCAGAGTGCGTGTCTGGATCGAACCTGGACCGCCGGAGTGGACGGCCGAATCAACCCACTGCGCTATCGCTGCTTTAGTGTATTCAGTGTGTAGTACTTTATATTTGTGTACGTAAGCAAATTGGTTTTCTCAAAACATTTCCAACGCTTCCGTTGAAATTTTTCATAATGTCAACACATGCATGTCAATTTATTTATAACGAGAGTCGTATTCCGTCTTGGAAATTTCGTTCCCCTGAAAATTGTGTTTTCGTCAGGAAAATGTAGACATATACATATTATACTAAATCTTACGTTCCAATTGCACGGAGATCTTTAAACGTGGGCTTGGAGCAACGGTGTGTTAGTTAAGTTAGGTCGTGTGTTCTATTCCCATTCATACAAACATTAATGTGATAATTTTGATAAGCATTTGACTGACCTCGTGGTCCAGTGTTTAGAGAACCTGACTGCAATACCCGAGGTCGCCGGTTCGATTCCCACAAAGGATACACATTTGTGTGATGAGCACATTTGTTTGTTCTGTGTCTGGGCGTAATAAAATATCGTAATAAGTACTATACTGATATATATTATGTATCTTTATCAACTGCCCGGTTACCCTATCACAGGCATTATATTACCTAATTTGATATCAGACCGTGTGTGGAATTGTCCCCAGTTATTATTATTACATCTGTTTATCCTGAACGTAATCTATGCTTTTGGTACATTGTACCCTCTTGATCCACGATACAAGTTAAATTGGAACTCATTCAGCTCAGACGGCAAGATAAATAAATGTACCTAATCTCGCATTTGAAATTCATCTGAAAACTTTTCCACTCGCACGTACTTAGTGAACATAATAATCCGGGTGATAATAACGCTGCTTATATGAAGACAGATATAGCGTATTGTCTGACCGTCGACTGTAATCGCGTACTGTCGCATAGAAAAGCGAAAACAAAAATTTTAATCGGCTCATTATTTATTAGTACATATAAACGTACAATTTGATTCGAGAACTAATAACATTGTTAGTACCAATTTGTAAGTTTTAATCGTGTTATCTCCTTCTCTTTCCTACGCTCTTCAAATTAGAGAAGATATAAAGCAGTCAGTGTGAATTTTTCCGATAACTGAATTTGAAAAAAAAATAAAAAAAAGACCGGTATTATGAAATCTTTTTCACCTTGTACAAGGTATATTTATTTATCAAGACTAGTGATTGTTGAACATCAATCGCTAAAGTTCTGTTAGATTAAGTTACAAGAGTTCTACTGAATAGTATCTTCAACTTGAGTTCGGCAGCTAAGTTAGATTTTGCTTATTTCAGCTATCCAGACTAATAAATTCTTCTATAACTTTATCAATGTGTTCATAGATTTTAGCGCTAAAATAAGCTTAGACTATCTCAAGTTGTATTGCACTGTGTGCCTAGAAACAAAACAGATTCGCACTGAACAGAAGACAGCAATTTATGTGACAAATGACAATCGACAGGTAAGTTATTCCTTTTGGTTTTATATGGACATTTCCGATTTGGTACGTAATCGTTATGATACGTTTCGCTCGCTATTCGCACCTCGCTGGCGGTGATACCCGCACCTAACTCGACAAGGCAGGAGGAATCGTGTATGATATATGGTAAAACTTTACAAAACACATCAGCGCGGGATAATATGTGAAGATTCTTTCTTAGTCGTCCCTCTTTCTCACTTTTACATGTATGCTGTTTTGTCGAGTTTGAGGCGTCTCCGGTTAAATATTTATGAGATTTTATTTTCGGATGTGTAGGTGGCTGTTGTTGCGGGTTATGTAATGATGTTTGTTTGTTTCCTGATAAATGCGGACTTGTTTGAAGGAGTAATGAGAAAATGTGTGTAATATTATTCTTCTACGGCTTGTTTTCGTTATGGCATATCTTATCTCTTATATATATAAAAATCCCATGTCACGATGTTCGTTCGCGCTAATCTCCGAATCCACTGAACCGATTTCAATGAAATTTTATACATATCTATTGGACTTAAAAGGTAGGATAATTTTTATCTCAATTGATAATCTTACTTTTTATTGCAAAATCAATGTTTTCTTATAGGACAACACTTAGTCGGACAAACATAATGGTACGACATTTTGACATACATGTATGATTTAACATGCATGTATAACCACGGCAACGCGTGGTCAGGTCCTCTAGTAGGGTAATATAAAACAGATTCGCAGTATGACACTAATATGTTTTTATTATACAATGCATATGTACTTACTATATTACTTATGATTAAACAGATTTGCTCACCACGGGAATGTTTGTTGTGGGTGGCAATCGAACCCAGGACTGGTTTCGCAGTCAGAGGCAGTCAACCCGACTACGAGTAAAGTCAAATAGTAATATAACCCAGACCGAGAATACACAAATATAATAGGTACTTGTTGCTAAGCAACGGTACATTGTTTTCCATTTCGACAGTCGCAGGCGTTCCCATTAAGGCCGCGGGTCGTCCTATTTTGGTTACCATTGTTATAAACCCATTTACGCGCGTCACCTTTGACAGGTATGAAGTTAGTTGACCATTGTCCTGTTGCTGTTAAAAGGTTGGTTCACATAATTATGTTTTCTTTGTATGTACGTGTATTATACTTTTTACATTTGACTCCTGTAGCAATATCGCCCGCTGCGCCAAGGGTTGACTTGTAGAAAATAGCACAACACATAAGTTCGCTTATAAGTTATTATTATTATAAATAAATAGATAATTGTTTAAAATTTACGAAAGAATGACAAAACTGATATACAATAAGAAGGAGTCTCGAAAGACTGGCCCAAATAGGCCTGGTACTGCCTGATGAGGGAGTCATGTTCGTCATACAATTTTTTTTTGATTGGAATCGAACCCACGACCCACCGCTCTGAAGTCTAGGCCTCCAATCACTAGACCTAGAGGCCATTTAATATGAAAGCTGTTAGTATCAAGGGAAAGTAGGTATTTTAATTTATAAATGCTATTACATCTATCTTAAACTCTACAATAAGTAAGGCTCTTCGCTTAATCAATTTCCAATTAGTAACTTCGCTCAAACCAATGGGAATATGGTACAGAGAAGTTATATCGATAATCCGCTCGTCCAAACGGTCACCACACGTTTGGATTGTCGGGGATTTCCCGATTTGAATAGCATGTACTTGCAATGAAATATGATTTTTTTGTGCATAACAAACAGCGTTTCGCGTATTTGAATTTTATAACACAAGTACATGCATTTCAATGCCTTAAATATTATCCAATTTTAGCAGCATTTAATGCTAATATCTGTCAAATATGTGAACTGTCAGTTCTTATTAATGTCAAATTTCATTGTACTATTAATTTATCGTTTACGTTTTATGCTTGTTGATATTCTCTATTAATTTTGGTTACCATATTACGTATCTGCTTAGTTTGGGATTGGATAACCATGTAAAAATGTCTGAAGATATTATTATGTTATTATTATTATGAGCGGGAAACATGTTTAGTTGCGAGACAATGGATAGGTTGATAAATAAGGATATTATCTGGCTGAAAGTCTATTAATGTATTGAAGATGTTATTCTCTTTTATCCTTATTAAGTTATTAAGCTGGAACCGCTACTAATAAGTCTAGGTTTGCAGTTATAAACGTGGTCGGTTCGTTAATAGTTTGTGTTTCTGAAATTGCTTGTCCGATTCGAGGGCTAACATTTAATATCAATTAATTTGTAGTCCTAAAGTTTGGGTTTAGATATTCACATAAGGTCAGACTGCCACTGCAATTAAGCAGTGTTATTTGAAAATTTTTTTCTTGTTTGCATTAAGGGTTTGTAACCTCACGACCACAAAGCCAGTTAAATCTTGTATCATATTTTAATGTTTGCGAATAAATGTATCTGTGTTGGTGTGTATACTTTATATATAGAAGTTATTGATCAAATTAATAATAAATACATACAAGTGCCGGGTACAAAGTGACGCGTTAATTAGCAAATTAATGCCACAACATTCCAATGACCAACTTTGGGGGTGACTTCCATTAAATTTATTAATCGCGCTTTTAATTAAGCTAACTCCTGCCGAATCTGCACTGAAGCATTTATCAGTGTTCGAAAATGCGTTCAATTTATCGCTGCACGCTCCAAGTGATTATTCAAACTGATAGTTTAAATTTAGAGTAGGTTTCACATTTTATTTAGCTCTCACTTGGATTTAACTGGACAGGTGTGTAGCGTACACGTTAGATATAAAGTAGCTGATCAAAAGAATTTATTTAATTCACACGTCATACGATTATTGCGCTCGAATGCCGTTTAAAGCGATTTTTTATTAATACATAGGTACTTACACGTAGCTCACAGTAACACACATGTAGCTAAGCTATCCATGTAAATGTAAAAATCACCGCACTTATACAACTAAAATTTAAACTCAAAGTTCTTCTCAACATTTATTGAATTACAATTAACAATAACTTAATTAACTTTGGTTTTCTTATTCCAACATAAATATTTTTAACTAATAATTCATCTCTCATTGTTCATCTGAAATAATATATAATAAAGAATACAAATCCAAACGAAAGAGTTTTCACATCAATGAGAACAATTTAAAACTGTTTGACTTGGCCTTTTTCATATCAATCTGCAAGTTTAATAACATTCATAGTTTATTTAAATATCATAACTGACCAAATATTGACTTAAGATTAAAACAAAAATTTAGTAAGCTAACGTAAAACACATCGCAAATGCCATTTGTTCGTATCTCGCATACGTGTATAATATTCGAGTCTAAACAAGTCGTCGGTTCGCGACGTCGTAGGAACAATGGTCCGTCTGCTGCCGCGTTGTTCCCCGGCCGCCGCAAGCGTGTCGCCCGCGACACAACAAGCGCTCCGAGTGGAAGCTGAATGTCTTGGAATTTAATTTGTGTCTCGGTTATCCGTGAGCTTGTTCCGTGCTACGTATATTTTTAAACAGTTGTTCCTTGATTAGACTTTTATTGATATCACTTAAAACTGGAATTCAAGTAACGTGGACGTTTGTTTGCACAGATACGGGTATATATAAGTATTTTACAGACTTATGCTTTAATTCATATTTTGATTTTTTACCTGGGGGAAATTTGTGAAATTTATGCTTAGAATTAGTATTAATAAATCAATAGACAAAATTCTAAAATAATACGATTCGTCTACGTATGTATATATGTAGGTAGGTAAAGAAGAACAAACAAACATCTTGTTGTTCCATTCGTAGATTAGCTGAATAGCGATTCTAAATTTTATTAATTTATTTTCTGAGTTATCATTTTAGAGCGTTCAAGCGCACAGAGAAGCGCTTTAAGCGAGAAAAGAATCTTGGAATTAAATTTTGCGAGTGAACAATATACGGCGCGGAGAACTAGAAAAATCCAGTAACAGCTGGTTGTAATTGGTTTCTTTACTAGTGTGGTTTGCAATTCAATGCATGCTAAATTATAAAAAAGCTTGCTTATTGCAAAAAATATTTTTTGCCAATTTTCAGTAAGTTTAATTTTTTTTAAATTCACCACCCTTGCCTCAAACAAGGCTCACTGAAGTTTTCTGTGATCAAAAAAATTTACCTCAGATTTCTTATAAGACGGTCAAGCTATGACTTTGGGAACAAGGACGGTTCTGGGAATTAAATTCCTCCCGCGCGCCAAATATGAAGGAGATCTGGAGCAAACCGGAATGAACTGGAATTTGCTGGATATGCTCAGTAAATTACACTGTCCAATATATCGTTTACCTGCTAAATAGTCGAAGTTAGTGAATAGTGTGTGAGTTCTTGAATGAACGGTGGTTGGAATAGGAATATGTCTTATTAAATCTTCACGCTATTTTCCAAAATCCGCCAAATGATTACTTTTTTTCCGAATTTTCGACTGACATCGTGATATTGCGGATAATGAAGACAATATATAAACAGACAGCTACATGATGTGTTTTTTACGAAACGAAAATAGACCATTAAATAATATTACTAATTCAGTGTAACATTAACATTACAAATAACCAAATTAGCAATACGCCAATGTATGAATGCTTATTAGGGTAACATAATACCTGCCGTATTTGTGGTGTATTTGAAATGAACACGTAATTTATTCGTTCGAAATACGAGGTATTTAAATGAACTCAAATAATTTAGTTTATAAAGCTTAACGCACAATGTGAAAAAGTTTCGCGTCGCGAATTTTAGCCATCAAAAGCTTGAGCTTCGACGCGCTTCTACAGGTATTCTGTTTGAAGGCGCGGCTGGTTTTTCCAGTTTCGCATGTTCCGTACGTTAGACATTCAATTTAATTGTTTTAGTTAACAACAATTCGTCGAGTTAACGTTTCGAGTTCTCGTTTAAAGAGTACTCAGTTTCGTAGAAGTTGCTATGTAATTTTATTTTGTAGTTTTATGTAATGTTAAACCGTTATAACGCAGTTTTGTTTGTGTCTCACTCCGGTTGTGAGTTCCAATCCTTGCACACTTCTGACGTTAGTGAGTTACGTGCGTTTTATTATTGGAAAATTAATGTGTCATTCGGTATAACGGTGAAGGAAAACTTCTGATAAAATATCACGAATTAATTGAATAAATAAAACAGGACAGATGCAATTAATGGCTATGCTAAGTTAATACGTAAGCTACCTACGATGAGCTTCAATTGTTTCGTATAAAGTCTTTAACAAGATAATTATGTAACTGACTCTGTAGTTAAGTTGTCAGGACAATTTCTCCTTTGGAGATTGGTCTAAAGAGACCCAGGCTTAGGCTGCGTTCATAAAAATTTTCAACAAAATTCCATCACTATTAACACATACAGTTAGTTATTTTAACATCTTTTTAAAAACACAAAGGCTTAAGAATGGAGAAGAAAGCAAGAAAAAAATAAACAAAGAAATGAGACTGAAGAACATCTTATTGTATTGTATTATCGATTATACTCCTGGTCCGAAGTGTCTGTTGTTGTTCGACCCTTTTTACGGTCCACTGCTGGACCGGGTCTCCTTTCATAGTGAGAACGATTTAGGCCATAGTCTACCACGTGGGCCTAGTGCGGATTGGTAGACTTCACACACCAGAGAAACTATTATAAACTTATAATAAGAATCTTTAAGGTATGCAGGTTTCCTCACGGTGTTTTCCTTCACCGTTATAGCAAGTGACATTTAAATGTTACTTATAAAACGCATGTAATAAATCAGAGGTGCGTGCCAGGATCGAACCCAGATCCGAGTGCAACGCTGAATTTCAAAGCACTGGTGAAACCGGCAACCTTCATCGGCACTGTGATGTCACGATAATACATTTTAATGGTCAAAATGTCCGTGAAAACTTGTTCGCCGGCTCTAAAACGCCCTTTAAAAGCTTTTTCAACGTATACATATAACTTATCGCTAACTACACGTGTGCTCTTAATCGCGTTACACCCGGTTTAGTGTTCCCTTTTCCACACAAAGTAACTGAAGCGAACGTCGAGGATAATCCCCGTCTGGCTGGTCGCAAGGACGCGTTTCGTCACGTCACCAGCGAAATGGGAATATGTCTGGCGTTTCGGATTGAAATAATGACATTAAATGCGAATCGTGTTACAATTTCTTTGATCGCATCGCTTTGGTGTGTTTATGCTTCTGGATAGAGTAACAAACAAGCTATCGCAAGAGGCCGCTGCCGCTAATGGATATCCGTAACGTGTAATAGCAGTATAGGGACTGTTAGGGTGAATTACTATTTAGTACTATAGCAAAGCAATGATAGCTTAGTGGTGTGAAATTCAGCCTCTCACGCACGAGGCCTGGGTTCAATCCTGGCACGCACCTCTTATTTAGTGAGTGCGTTTTAAAGCTAAACTTTAATATCACTCGCTACAACGGTGAAGGAAAATATCGCGAGGAAACCTGCACACCTTAGAGATGTTATTAAGTATATAATATTTTCTGAGTTGTGTGAAGTCTACCAATTCGCACTTGGCCAGCGTGGTAGACTATGGCCTCAATCCCTCTCACTATGAGAGGAGACCTGGTTCAGCAGTGGACCAATAAAAAGGGTCGAACAACAACTATAGCCGTATAGCAAAATAATCGGACAACTGAAATACATGTGTACATATATATATACAATATAGATATTTTTACTACGCCCAGACACAGAACATACATGCTCAACACACAAATGTTTGTCCTGGGTGGGACTCGAACCCACGACCTCCGGTTCTGCAGGATCTCTAACCACTCAACCACCAGGCCAGTAAAGGCCACCGTAGTTTTATATGCCACAAAAAGCCAATACATCGCAACACATGACCAAAGCGACCACCTTAGTCCTCAAGAGTAGCAACGCATCTGTGACCTACTTCTGACAGGGTAACTACTAACACTCACTAATTGCACCCACCAACACATACTGACTGGACTAATATCACTAACATTCCCATTCCTGCAGCTGTTACTAAAGAATACTCACCAACTAATCCTTATTAACATGTTATACTGACTGAATTCATACTAACAGTCCCTACCGCCCTGTTAGAAGTCTGTGACTGCTGCCTGCTCGTTTGCTACTCTATTCTAATAAAAAAAAAATAACACGACGTATACAGCGATGAACGTTGTAACATAAACATCATCGATCATATTTTTATTGGGCATTAAAAGAGCAACGTTTAAAGGCGTCCCGACAAAGACATCAGCTTTCCCAAAGCGAGCATACCAATTTACGCGTCGCCGTAAATCATCGCGTCCCTAACAGGGTGCGCCACGATACCCCGTAATTACGCCATTAATTTTCCGATTCCTCGCTCTTGTCGCTGCGGCGCGCGCTCCTGCGGCAGTTGCCGCAAGCTTGCGTTCGGCCTAGCGACCATCTCGCTCGCGAGTGGAGTGCGTCTGCAACTGACGGGTACGTCCCGCCCCCGCCACCGCGCCCTTTCCCGGTGAAAGGGACCGGCGCCGGGAGGATATCACCGCCGAATCGACCGTGCGCGTCGGGCCAACCCCCGCCCCTCAACGGAGAGGGTGAGGCCTAAAAGGTGCGAAAGAGATGGCAGATCCACCCAGAGGAAGAAAAGGACGGGCAGCGGAGGGAGCGAGACGGATAGTGGCGAGGGAGTTATTCTCGCCACAGTTCCGTCCCATCCGTCGGCCCGTACCTGCGAACATCCCTATATTGCCTCGCCGGGAGTTGAACCCGGGACCCGAAGATAGTAGCGAAGACGAAGAAACCGAACCGGGCCGGGATATGCCGCTGCTTCTTACGCCGACGAGGGGGGTCAAGACGCCGAGACGGCTGTCCCCCCTCGGCGAAGTCGAGGAACCGGCCGAGAAGGTGGCTTGTATTGAGGAGTCGCCACCACCATCGTCGTCAGGGTCGGACGATTATCACGACTCGAAAGAGGATATAGATGAGTCAGAGGTGACCGGAGCGCCTGTTGCAGCCGCGTTGTCCGCCACCGCTGGTACCGTGAGTAGTGTAGGGCCTATAGTAGTCGAACGCATAAGGTCCTCACAGGACCCGCCGCGATCCCCTTCCCCCGCCCCCTCGCAGCGAGGGATAGGTGGAGCCGGCAAGGCGCCGCCCACCTACGCGGGCCCGGCCGG
>DWGJ01005786.1:0-10076 GCA_018246895.1 Aspitha aspitha aspitha | reverse complement strand
TTATCAGCTGTCCGGTCACCATAACACAGGCATTAAACTGCCTAATTTGGGATCATACAGCCGTGTGTGGAATTGTCTCCAGTTATAATTATTATTATTATAATGGCGGATACAGAATAGGCAGAGACAAGAAGTCTCATATAGAGTAGGCACTAGCGCCACAGACAACGAACATGAATATTAACTTTTTAATGCTTGCGATGTGTTTACCATTCTTCCAACAAAAACACTAAAATCTAGATCTTCTCGACACCTGCATCTATACACATCTGCATTGTACATATATATATCTCTTTTGTCATTTCTTCATAACCTTTAAAAGTGTTGACAATAAACATTAGGAAGCTTAAAGTAATAACCATTTAATAAAAGTAATTTTATTTAAACAGCGTGTATATATGAATAACATGACTGTTAACGCAATGTCTTATTTAAGATATTATAACATTATATATTATATTCAGTAATTATCTCCAAGCTCGAGCTATTGTGTGTAAATTTCTACATAACCACGTATTAATGCTGGAATTTCAAATTGTGCTGCAGTTAACGGGAGTTTAATTATATCTTGACACTTAATAAATATTTTTTTTGTGATTTCCTTATTTGTTAATACTGAATTGCTTGTATTATCTCAATAGGTATCATTGTTTCGTAAATAGCAATCTTATTTTTTTGTAATAGTAAATGTGATGTCATGCGGCATACCGTTGAAGGAAGACATCGTGAGGAAACCTACACCTTACTTCGTTATATTCTCTGAATGCGGAATCCGCCAATGCACACTTTTTTGCTACGGGAGATGCCTTGAACTTATTCTTTTTGAAAGATTTTATAGACAAAATTTATAGCAATCACAGACTTGACAATTATAACGTTTTGTTTAGCTCTGGTTCTTCCATCTCTTTCACTATAAGTACATCCGTATACTTGTGGAAGGAGATAACAAGATGAACGACAAAATCAGTTTACAGGCTGCAACAGTCCCGCTTGACAGATTTTGCCTTAATTCTTCAGTCATATCTTCAACAAATATCGGTTAAATACAAGTGGGTACACGAAATGCATTTAAAAATTTAAAACGAAACCGGTAGCTGCGCGATTATGTCATTAGCCGGCGGGTAAAAAGCGCAAGGATGTTTGAGTATGCGATGATACAGCGCAATGACTGCGCGGCGCATAGCGGCCGTAGCGGCGCATAGCGGCCATAGCGGCGCATAGCGGGCATAGCGGCTTTGCCGCGCCGCCGGCCCGACGCACCCGCGCCCGATGTTCGCCGTTGCGACGTTTTTGTGGTAATTGGCCAACCTTTAGGCAAACAACGCATTAGGCATGTGGCCTTTAACCATTGTATTTTTTTAATATACTGCAAATTAATGAAATTTATTATGATTGTAAATTAAATAGCTGTTGCAATATGCAGTACACCAATAGCGGCCTATCTTTTGCCGGTTCAGGGTACATACTGTGTTTCAAAATTAGGAAGTTTAACCACAATATTATTAATGAATATGAAGACTAAAAGTAGGAGTTATAGCTGGTATGTCATTCAGTACCTACCGACGACTCACAACACTACTCGATTACTATATTAAACATCTGGAACAATATTTATGTAGCTTTTAATACCGCCTTGTTGTTAAATGCTAAGTAATTTTAAACTTAGTAAATCACTATTTCTTCAAGGGTTATTTAAATATGTCACACGGTTTAACCGGTCATGCAACAAATAGTCGTTCAATTGACGAGTATAAAACAATAAAAAACTGTAATCATGTATCGTGAAAAATTAGTCGCTAGCGAAGTCTCACGCATTTTATGCGTGTTCAAGCTCGGGGATGAAGTCGCTACATGAGAACTCACCCTTACATGAGTCCCAATAATTATCACATAAAAACGTCATCCCGCGATAAGGGGTTTTGTGGCTCGGTGCTCGGAACAACGAATTTGCTTCATTATTAAGCAATTAAGTACATGTCTCGGGGTCTGAGCGTAACAGAATAGTTTTCGTGACACCTACTCGTCTTAGCATGCGACAGGCGCTAATAGTTCAAAATGTGCTTCTTGCCTACTACAAGGAAAGTAGGAAGTTGCATTGAATATTTGAGAGTTACATAATTATATATAGGTATTCCTTGGGGGTGTATGCTCACTGATTTAGTAAGTAGATCGTAATAATGGTGTAGGTACTTTGGTGAGAATAGATGAATTAGATACCTAATATACCTAACAATACCTTCAGATACGGCACATTACATACCTATATGATTATAAAAAAAAAATGTGGGTATTTTTTATATCCAGACACAGAATAAAAATAGTGATAATTATCACACAAATGTTTGTTTTGGATGGGAATCAAACGCGCAGCCTCGCCTCTGTTAGTTTCACTGATCACTAGATCAAATTCAAATTCAATTCAAATTCAAATTATTTTATTCATTATAAGGTATATACATACACTCAATGAAGGTCATGTTTTAATCATCGTACTTCGACTTTGTGCGCCCCTCAGGCTATAGTAGACCGGGAGAAAAAACCAGGCAAAAAACCGAGCACTCTTTTAAATAACAAATTTGAATAAAGTTAGCCATGTTGCAGTATGACTACAGTCCGATAAAGAGCACACGTGACTATATTTGTACTACTAATTTTATTCTTTTGCTATTTCTAGTTCAATCGTCCACACAGTTTTCTTAATATCAGCGTATGGCAACGAGTTTCATGTCCTCCAGCTAGTTATAGAATCTATTCTATAAAATCATTTAATAGTCTCCGTCGAGTCGTTACGGGCGTCTCGTCTAAAGACGGTTAAGTGAAATAATTTGAGATCCCACAGCGATGTCTATCAGAGGCTATTTTAATATAATAAAGGTTGTAGGGCGCCGTACTTCAAAATGGAAAGATGGAATCTTTTAGCCTCACTTTGTTGTTTAATCTGTCCGTCAATATCGACAGTCCGTAGACCCGAGATGGATGGACTGAGTTACCCTGACAATGACTTTATTAAACTCTTCCCTATAAACATATTTCCATTTAATTATTTCTCATTGACTATCTCATAAAATTACTTTCTTATTAATGTGTAAATCTGACAGAATTGAGGAATAACCAAAAGCGAAGCGGTGTGGTTAAGCGTTTCGTTGTGAATTCTATAAAAATATCATTCTATAAAACAGTTCACGAACCAGGCTCGACCGCAACCTTTCAAATTGTAGGCCTGCAAAAATCTTCCAAAACGTAACTTAGAATGTTATTGCACCATTTATGTAACATTCGGGCCCGTCGAGGGGATGCACTTAAGAGATGAGATGTTATATTGGGCAATATTTCCCGCGGGAACTCTACCACTACATCATATCACATCCAGCGTATGGATATTTGACAGATGTCGTACGGAGTTTCATGTACATATTTGTAAGACGAAATGTTGCCTTACTCATGTACGCCTGTTTGTCTGGGACGAGCAAGGGAGACAAATAGTCACTAGCGAAGAAAATGACTGCAAGTTTGGCAAACCGACCTTAATCCGCATTTATGTTAGACACCGGCTAGATTAATCTGTATTAATATTAGCTATATCTGTGCTAGGACCTTAGTTCAAAACCTTAAATTAGGGCTGATTGAGGCGATCAACTATGAAATTATTAAACTATTATGTTAACTTACCGTGTCGGTTGGTGCATGACAATTTTTCCCACTTTAATGGAATAAAATAGAATTGCCCAAACTTCAGCGACTCATCAGCCGCGACAGAAGCGTACGGCGCTAACAATAAAGCTAGAACCTTCAGGCATTTCGAAATACCGTAATTTTTTAATATTCTCCTCCTTCCACCTTTTATATCCTTCGCGGCAACCTCGCGAGATTAAAAGATATTTAGAACATAGTGTCATCTGTACGCCACTATGTGGTTGTAAACCGTTCTTTTAATACGTACTAACGGTGAAGAGGCCGTAAAGTCAAAAATCGTATATCAGCAACAATGAAATTAACGGCTGCTCCGCGGCGGGAGAGGGTTGTTACGGAATAATGAGTTTTATGTCGTCGTTACAACAGTTTTATGAAACTAACAAGCTGCGTCTCGCGGTGCTACTCGCGTAGACCCCGTGAGAATTTCGTTATAAAAAGTACCCTATATTGCCCTATAACCATTATTTTCCAGTAGGAGAATCATCTGATACACTACAAATATATAATTTTGTTCTCATGACGTAGCTTCACTGCGCCCATAACTCCATCTATAGCTTATTTGATGAAAACGTGTTTTCCCGTGGAAATGTAAAATTTTTAGCAAAAAGAAGTTAAAAAGCCTATGTTAGTCTCCGGCCCTTCAACTATCTTCGTACCAAAAATCAAATCGAGCCGTTGCTCCGTTGCGTCGTGAAAGAAGGACAAACAAACAACTACGCTTCCCATTTATAATTGCAGTAAGGAGATCACCTTTGAATTTAGTGAAGACTAGTTAAAACATTATTAAGTCACAGAAAGTAACAGCACTCCCGAACTTCAAGATGCTTAGTGCAAAACATTTCAAAAGATACAATTCTGAATGTTAAGTTGATACGAGAACCTATTTGGGGTATAAATTCTGCGCGATTCTAGATAAATTTCAATAAGTCTGGTGCAAGATATATTCGTACGTTAGCTTCATTTTTTGTCAATTCCTCCTAAATTCGTTCATGTGGCCAGTGGCCAGCGTCACGTGCCGCGAGCGCCAGTGTCACGCGATGCCGTCATTGTCCACAACCCCAGCACGGCCCTGTGTGTGTCTCGCACCCATTATGAAGTCTGCAGGCTCCAGTTACAAAGCACTCCGCTGCTTCACTTCTTTTTGCACTTGTTTCTTCCTAATTGCAGACAGCTGTTCGTTCTTCGTGGCTCGTGTGCATTTCCTCGCTTAACTTTTTCTTTGATATCCTGTTATTTCAGATAGCATTACTTTATAGTATAGACTTACTATAGTATAGACGGTCAGATCGCTTAATAGCGATAAGACCGCCTTATTGTACTGTTATTGTGATTTGTTTGTGTTTTTTATTGTTTGTTTTATTCTTTGTCTTTCCTTGGTGCAATAAAAAGTTATAATAATAATAGACTAGAACTAGTCCCCTTGACTTGGAAGAGCTAATCTATTACATTTAGCTGTTAACACGTCACGCTTATGTTATAAAACAAAAAGGATAATTCTCCCCAACTCCCGACCTACATTTTATTTTCGCTAAATGGCGCTAATCGAGAAACGATACGAATGATAATAAAATTTGATGTCTGTCTGTCGTAACAGAATGTTGTCTGAAACGATCGTTCGAAACAATACTACATATTTGACTTATTAATATAATTTTGAAACGTAGCGGTAAAGAGTTCGTTTAAGGCACATAACACACTGGTAACTCCCCTGGTATTGCAGTCGCAGGCTGCAGGCGACGGTCACCACTCACCATTCGGTCGGCCGGCTGCCGGTTCGCATAGCTTGTTACAATAAAATAATCTTTTGCTTGTCAATTTGGAATAATACGAACCGTACTAAAAACGGTTCTATTTGGACTATAAATATAAGACAATTTTAGTGTAAAAATTAAGTAATAAATAATTAAGCAATATAAATAACTAATATTAAAGACTAAATGTATTAATTTAAGTTGTAAATTCTTTTCTTTAATTTGTAAACGCCGTAAAGGCAAAATATGGAATGATCTAACAATTCTGTAACATCTTTAAATATACCCATATTTGTGCAAATAAATGTCTTTGTCTATAATCTGACATGCTGTCGGAGTATCTTAGAATGAAGTACTTTGATACCGTTAAGTCTACTTGTTATGCGACGCATTTATTAGTATAATAATAGAGTTTACGTAAATAAATATCCAGGATTACAACGCCTTTCATGTGTTAAGACGGCATGCGTAGGTATAGGTTAAGAATTAGCAGCAGTTTTGCTTTATTTATACATATAAAACGTACAATACTTTGAGAGAATAAACAGGATTAGTTTGTGGCGCGGGGCAGCTCTGCTCGCCTTTACGAGGATTATTTTTGATTCTGCAAAAGTGGTACTATGTTATGTTAACTTTTTCGTTTCATTTTTGGTTTTACGAAAATATGATGCCACTATTTTTGTGACGTTGCCAATATTGTTTTACTTACATTGACTCCAACAAAAATTTGGCGCCTAACGTGGAGTTTTTATTTCCTTTGCTATATTTTCGGCTCCTGCGGTGACAAGGAACCTGCGTCATTATCCATAAGGTATTTCCCTGTATCTGTTGCTCAAAGACTAGTATTTTGTTACGACGTCACGTGCGGCTGGTGTGCGGAAAATCACGGATCGTTCTAGTAGGTTTATACCATAACTTGTCCCTAATGATGTGTTGGTGTAAATTGCGACATTACTTTATAGCACGAGTTCTACCACGGCTCGTGTTACCGCAGCTGATTCACTATTTTGCTATACGTCAACATGGAATCGGTTTGATCATTCCACGTGTAAATTTATGATTAACTCATTTTAAACATAATCTCGTACTAAAATGGTTAAAGTGTAAACGCTAGCACTAGTCACTCAAGCAACAGTTCAGATTTTCAGCGTGATGCTCTATTTCGAAAAAACACGCCGTCTTCCTTTCGTCAGTCACTGTTAAAAACAATGTGACGTCATCACCGTCCAGTATGTATGTATCTAAAGAAACATTGCATGTGGCCAGGCCTCGTCCAACGCGGCCATTTCTCTGTGTCGTGAACGTCGGCCATCTTTTACTGAACGTGGCCTCGGCCTATTGTTGCAGCCGGAGTCAAACCCTTTGTTAGTTACGACAAACATTAGTTTTCTTCGCAAAAATCCTTTCAAATTATTCATTAAAACATAGATACGATCGTACAGGTACAGAGCACTGCGATATACCACTTTTCTTCGATTGAATCATTTTATTACACTAAACAAAATACAAGCCGCAGTACATCAAGCAAATTTTTTTACAGAAAATAACAGTTTATTTGGTGTCGTCTTGTGTGCGCGTAGCTTTAATAATAATTATATTATTTATCTGACGGGAAACCAGCCTGTTATCTCCGGACTTAATTCTCTCGTTTAAAATTATTTATGTTGCCCGGCGAGTTCACATTAACTTAATGGTTTTAGTTTGCGGGATTTTAAAGCAAATATTGTGTAGAAAGAGAATAGGTGTTCTGAGATTTCTAATTTGCTTCACTTAAGGTTGTTAAGGTGTTTATTCATGTAATGGTATTTCCCGATAGCACAGTTAAATAACGTTAATTACACTTATGTGAATCTAGCGGATCTTGCGTTGTGAAGAAGACTTACATATGTATAGACATTCTTATGTACACACATTTGTTGAGGACAAACAAGATCAAAAATATTGCGATCGAAAGGGACCATAAACTATTCTATTGTAGGATTGTACCTACCTACGATCGGTTCCTACTATTGAGATTACAAAAGGTTGCAAATGTCGATATAATGCGGCACCGCACCGCACACCACAGTATTTTGGAGCGACGTGGATTGCAGCTGAGAACAGTGAAACATCACAACAATGCGGTCGCGGCTCGCCCGCCCAATAAATGAAACAATTAGCGCGCGCTGTAGCGGTTGTGCGTGACATTAGCGACATTAGTGTCCGACACTATACTGTTCTACTGCCATATACTAATGTACGCTCTACTACAACGCTACACTACTCCTACATTACTGCGGGAATACTACCCTATATACTTGTACTACCTGTAGCTATAAACTGGTGCCGTGGTCCAGGGAGTGACCCGGTTGTTGGTGGTTGTTTTGCTGAAATATTACCAGGGTTATGACGTAGCTATGTGAAGTTAGAGTTCACATTTTATTTTGAACTTACCGGTCCGTTTGTGCTCCTATCGGCTTGTAAGCGATATGCCAACTGGTTAGAATTACGCTTTAAAATAAATGACAATTGATTACATTGTAACGTACCTACTTATTTAAAACATTAAGATGAATCATCAAAGATACAAACGTAACAGCATATAAACGTATGTGTTAATATCCAATGAAAGCCAATAAAAACTAAATAAAAGCCGTATAAAAAGCAATACAGAGCAGTTTGGGATGAAATCGTAAATATCTGATCGGAAGGGTGCAGGGTGTAATTTAGTGGCGCCTTTCAGCGAGTAGGGTCGAGATAGCGAGATGGACGACGGCTGGTGGGCGTGTTCTTTATCTGGCGCGCGTGCCCGTGCCCCGTGCCCCGTGCCCCGTGCCCAGGGCGAGGTCGCGCCTTCATGCAACCAGGGCTATGTGGTATAACGGTAAAGGATAATATCACAAGGAACCACGTATCAGCGGTCTCTAGAAAGTGTTTTAAGACGTGAAATCTGCGACATATCGGAAGACTAGTCGGGCTTACCTTTCTTATACTAAAAGTAAACAGTTACGTCACAGTTTTCAACTATTATAACCGTTGAATTGCTTCTCGCTCGATATATTCGCTGTATGTTCAGTAAAACCCTTTAAGTGACCCGCAAAATGCATTACAACATAAATCCTTTGGTTCCCTTCGTGCGGCCGTCGCGTCGCGGCTCACCTGTCGGCGTCGCTCCACAGCAGCCTGTTTGTAAAAACAAAACAATTTCAAGCAGGAAATTTAATTAATTCCCGCGGAGCCGCCGACGACGGATAATAAGTAAAGTTTAGGCTTTGTTTACGTGGAATTCGATTATGGAGCATATCGAGTAACCGCAGACTCGCGCGTAACAAGAAATGACTTCAATTAATTAATTTGAATTAATTAAATTACTTTTGCGAATTTTACATTCTGGCTTCTATCAGGATTATAGGAAATAAGTTTGGTCGCATAGACGTAGACATTGGATATATAAAGACGACTCCGATCACTTTCAATTTGATCTCGGATGCGTTGCTAGGACTTTGGAATTGGTCGGATAGATGTAAAGCGTAATACGTGTTATTTCTCTACAGAAATAATCACATCTCAGGCTATTTTCCTGCCGTGTCTGCTGGCGGCGGGCTCCGCGCGGGGCCCACAATTACACACCTGGCTGTTTAATTAAAACGGCGGCCTTGAACAGTTCGCGGGTAGGGGGGAGGAGGAAGGTTCAATACGAGTACACGCTGAAAACATTGCTTTTAAACCCTCATAAGAATTTGAAGGAACACTCCGATTTACCAGCTTTTATTGTGACGTTTACGACACAAAAGGATTCATACGATATTATACATTTTTGATTATATGCTTCCGGGATATGATTCTGTACTATTATAAATATGCTTCGGGATGATCACGAGCTCGCTTGATGGTAGTGAGATACACTAGTATCTTCTCATTTTTGGTTTTCAGTAGTTTTATCGCATCGCTTAAGTGAGTACGGTGTTTCGCGGTAAATTAGTTACTCGGCGTCGTTTACAAGTTATTCTTCTCTTATTATTTATTTTCATTTTTCATATCCACATCAAACGCGCCTACTGCGAGAGAAGTTAATCTCTTTAATGATATTCATACCCGGGCACCGAAAGCCGAACAATTTTTAATTCGATCTAATGAACCTTTTAATTAAAATGCAAATTTAATTAATGCTGTTATAATGAATGTCAATTTATCTTTCATATTATTTGGATATTTATATAAAGTTGATATTGGTTTTCTTTTGATGTTTTGTATCTACTATAAATCAGTTCAGTTGTGGAAACATGAATATTGGGTTTTGAAACAATATAAATGAGTAAGATATAACGGTGTATTTATTGTTGCAGGCGACATAATATGTCCGAGCGGCATGTTCCGGTGCAGCGAAGGGAAGTGCATCCCGGAGCTGTGGGTGTGCAACTACCAGAAGGACTGCGAGAAGGGCGAGGATGAGCTGCACTCCTGCCGTGAGTCTCTTCTCCGTGCTTCATCCATCATCGTCGGCGCACCACCGAGCGACTGCCTCCAATGCCGCTTGTTACTAAATGGTCGCGGAGGTCTTTGGTTCTATACACATATCGCTGCTTTTCATGAATACTCACACAACTCAAAATTAAGAAAATACCGGTTTATAACACAAATAATCCAAAATAT
>DWGJ01005785.1:0-10077 GCA_018246895.1 Aspitha aspitha aspitha | reverse complement strand
TACTCGTAGTATGACTGGCCTCGTGGTCGAGTGGTTAGAGACCCTAACTGCAAAACCGGAGCTCGTCGCTTCCATTCCCACCCGGGACGGACATTTGAGTGATGAGCACATTTGTTTGTTCTGTGTCTGGACGTAAAAATATCTATACAACTACTATATAATATGTATATATGTATGTTTATCAGCTGTGGAGTACCATAACACAGGCATTAAATTGCCTAATTTGGGATCAGACAGTGGTGTGTGGAATTGTCCCCGGTTGTTATGTGATATTTGTTTGTTCTGTGTCCCCACTCACTGATGTCCTTGTAGAACTGCAGCAAGTGTATGTGGCTGGTGGTCTTCAGGTGCTGCATGAACGCGTAGAAGTGTCCCCGGTCGTTGAGCAGCAGCTCGAGGTCGACGCGCAGCAGCCGCGCTCGCTCGCCGTACACGGAGTCGTTCTGGCGCGCGAACGTCTCCAGAAACTCCACCTGCAACCAAACCGTCACCGGTCATATTATACGGAGATGGGACTCTGTAGTCTGTAGTGTAACAGGCCTGGAACCGTCACTAACATATGGAGATGGGGCTCGGTAGTGTAACAGACGGACAGACAGTTGATAAATATACTTATACTATATTATGTTATTAGGGATCTGTACCAAGAGGTGGACGGACAGCTGATAGATATACTTTTATAATAGATATATTATGTATAATTATCACAATTAGTATTAATAATAATTTTAACGCATGGCATAACGCACGCACGTACGCAAGCAAATACGCACATACACACACACACACGCACACGCACACAAACAATACTTTCATCGATACACATAAATCGAAGATTCCTTCGACAGAATTTAAGTGTACTAGTCGTGAAGAATCGACTAAGGAATAGAACCTGATAGTTGGGCGAAGCGGGCAACGGCGCCATGCTCTTCTCGCCCGTGGCCAGTATGATGAGCGCGTTCAGTATGTAGGGGTCCGCGAGCACGTCCGTCAGCGAGAGCAGCACCCAGCCGGCGAATATCTCGCGTATCAGCACCTTGAACACTCTGAAATCGGATCGAACATGAGAGTATCGATTAACAACCTCCAATATCATTGTTACGAGCCGGGCTTCGATGAAATAAAATTACGCCGATTAAAAGTCGTAGGAAAACAATTTATTAACTAATTACTTCACAAGAGTACACATGAATCGCTCTGATATCGCTTACGTTCACTCGTTGTATCGCAAATACGAACTGACCTCGTAGCCGAACACGCCATGTTTTATATACTGGTATATGGACGAATGTTCTGGACTTCTTTTCTAGAAACATCGCATTCCAGATTATTCCATTAAGTGTAGTTCAGCTACTCGACAACAGATGTCGCTACTATATCGATTGTTGTAGAAAGTACTAGAAACTTTATTGCGTCGTTTTAAGTATATGTGCGCGACTCGAAGTTTCTAGATATGACTAGCACTTTATTCTAATCTGTTCGATTGCGCAACAATACTGTTTATATTTATTTGTCCACACTGAACTGTAACATTGCATATTATAGACAGCGAGAGCGGGTCGCGCGGCCGCGGCGGGCGCGGGCGGGGCCGGCCGGCCCGCCGCCCGCACGCCTACCGCCACTGAGCGCGCTCGAGGGGCTAAGAATAACTTTATTACGTGTTTCTTAGATTATCTTATTACTATAATTCCGTTACGACTATGTCACTAGGCTGCATAGTATACACTTACCGCTACTACTACTCTTAAACATGCTTTTAGGATTGTAAAATTAAGGGTATTATTATAGTTCATTCGCTTGTTTATTTCATTGTTTAGGGAAAGAAATAATATCTGTTTAATTTAGGAAGTAATCACTTATCTCACCTATGAATGTTATTATCAAAACATACCGAAGTGTCTAATTAGACACTTCGGTAATTACACAACCTAGACGGGGCAATGGTCTACAGGCATGAGTTGCATACAGTTTGAGTAATACAAATAACATCAATGAAAGTAACATAAAGCGCGGCTAGCGTGGACCCATAGACATCGAGTTGGTTCATATTATTATGGAAATCATTGACAGTATTATCTTCATATAGATCTGATCATTTATAAATCAGTCCGGGTACTAGAATTCGTGTTCAAACACAATTGAATTGTACAATAATAAGTGCCCGTCGCGCCAACGCCGTCATGTCGACACATATCGTTTCTTACAAAACTTCTGTATCTATTAAACTAAATTTTCCCAAATGTATTTGTACAAACAGTTATTAGCCATTACTTAAATAATCATTAATGTACGCGTAAAATCAGTGTTATTCAATCTTCGATGTAAATTTAGATTAATTAAATTTTATAGTATGAAACATTCAATTAATCCAATTGTTGGGTTTGCTTCATGGCTTCACAGTATATTCCATATATTATCGTAATATAGTTAGATATATTTAATTAAGGCACTGTAGTCACTATCAATTCATGTATTTTTCCATGTCCAATTATTATATAATTGTTTTCACATTTACTTGATTTTGTTATGGTAAAGAATGTTTGGTGACATTGAAAGTTGATGAGGATAATATCACTGTTATAGTACTGTTATTATAGTCTCTTAGTCTAGTGGTCAGAGTCCCGGGTTGCTAAACCGGAGGTTGTGGGTTCAATTTCCTTCCAGCACAAACATTTGCATAATAAATACATTTGTTTGATCTATGTCTGAGTGTTATAAAAATAATTAGTATTACATAGTATGTATGTTTATCACTTATGGTCACCATAGTAGAATAGTTTGGGGTTCAGATGACCACGTTTGAGGATGTCCTAAGATATTATATTATGTTTTCTAAGTAAAAAAATTGTATATTTTCAGATATTAGAATTAGTTGACTCTATACATAATATAACATTATGTTCAATTTTCATAGGTGGTAATTTAATATGAATGGAATGCAACTTAATCATCTATTTTAAAAGCCCCTTAAAAAAATATCTAAGTATTGGGACGGGTTGACATGAGATTATTCTTACATGCCAGAATAGCGAGAACATGTTATAAGTGTCTTTAGCCTCAAGTAATTCATAACTTAAATAACATATCTAGCTCTGTGTACATGACGCCAATTAATGGCTTGCTACACTATCATACTACCCTGGTGTCGAAAACTAACTTCAAATGTAAAATTCTGAGAATAATCGATTTTTCAGTCAAGATAGCGAATAGTGCTTATGTAAGACAATATACAGGGTTAATTAAAAGTCGTACCAAAAACCACTAACAACAGTGTAGTACAAGTATAAGGACTGTAGCAAAATTTATCAATAACGCATCTTAAGATTCTTTTAATTAACCCTGTAATATATATAAAGGATTAATTTAGTTTATTATTAAAATTAAGGTAATTATTATTATTAAAATATTGATGTTAGATTTTAAGGTAAACATTTACTTACATTATAAATGTTTTCATTCTTTTTGTAATAATAATAATAATAATAAAATTTCCAATATTGTGTTATTTATAATTTTTACCATTACACTCTTATTTTATTTACAAAACGTATCATCTTACTTCAGTCGTTTTGGCAAAATAACGTAATGTAATGTTTTGCTCTAAGCAGTGACAGTGGTCTAGATTTCAGTTTTGTGTTCTGGAGGCTTGGGCTTCAATATCTGACATACAATGTTTGTTATTAATATTAAATATCACTTATGGTGAATGTAAACGTTCTAAACTTTTATGAAGGAAGTCCACCTACACCTTGATCTTTTCATTATAACGAGAATCATCTCCAACAATAGAATGATAAAAGGATGCACATAGTGGTTTTAAAGTGTAGGTTGAACTGAGGTATAAATTCTGAAATTTATATCTCACCTAGTGCACATTTCTGTGAACTGCGTACAACAAAAGGTTAAAGACTACTGTTATTTTTATTATATTTCACTAAAAACTTATTTATGTAAATACAATTGCTGTCATACCCTTCTAAATTAACAAAATGCCCTCATTTTTAAAAACCTACGAATTTTATGTTTTCTTTATCTTTTAATTTATGTGTTACCTCATTTCAATAAGATAAAACGCGCAATATTGAAACACATAGGTATTTATGCATGACTAACCTACTTAAAGTTCAACTGTTACTTAAAGCAATGATGTTAAGGTATCCACAATATACATATACTTTTAGAAATATTATAGCTACATATTATGAATCGTGTATTTTAGTGGACTTTTTATCATGTAGTAGAGATACAGTACCTTTAACATAATAAGAACATAATCGTAATACAGATAAGATCATAGAAGTTTACAATTTAAACTTCACCTTTTCCAGGACACTATTTTACGAACTAACCCAAAACAATGTTCCTGTTTTTCCGTTTGCAACTGCAACAGGCTTTCATGCACATGCATTCTTATACCTCTTAAATTATAAAAATATGCTTCTTACAGCAGTAAATGCCGCAAAGAATATCTTCTTCACTATCACTACATAGTATAAAACAAAGTCGCTTTCTTTGTCCCTATATCCCTATGTATAGTTAAATCTTTAAAACTACTCAAAGGATATTGATGCGGTTTTTTTAAATAGATAGAGTGATTAAAGAGGAAGGTTTATATGTAAAATAATCATGGTATAAGGAAAGGGGAATTCTTTTACTCCAAATTTAATGCGTGCGGGCCACGGGCAGTAATGAATAAATCACACTGAAATAATCACTACTGGATCGATTTTATTCCTTTTTCAGGGAGTGACATAGGCTATATATTTTATACCCGTGCGAAGCCGGGGCGGACCGCTAGTTTAATCATAAATTGTTTATTTTCTTATTCTACAGTTTTGGTATACAGAGGTGTCATGAGCATGGGTTAGTAACAAATACCTACGCGTATAATTCAATGTTAAGTAAGTATATTAAGTGTTATGTATCGATATTAGTTTTAGAAAGTTAATTCTCAAAATCTATACTAATATTATAAAGCTGAAGTTTGTTCAGTTGAATGTGATAATCTCGGGAACTACTGGTTCGAATTGAAAAAATATTTTTGTGTTGAATAGTCCATTTATTGAGGAATGCTATAGGCTACATAACATCACGCTATAACCAATAGGAGTAGAGTAGCAATGACAAATGTTGCAAAAACGAGAAAATATTGGTTTCCACGCGGGCGAAGCTGCGGGCACAGCTAGTGATCTATATTCAACATTTTCATTTTACATTTTCATTTTCATTGCATAACGTAATCCCTATCCCTATCTAGGTACTGACATATCAGTTTCATATTACGATAACTCGAATAAAATTGCATTAGCCCAAGAGCAAATTGCAATAAAAATTATTGCGCTATCGTAATTTACATTTATAAGTTAAATTATGCATTGTAGATTTTTATAACTATTGTTAAAAACTAGAAAAGCGTGCTATTCAATATTATGAAGTTAGCACAAAATACACGGTAGCCTATATAAATCCATAAACATCCATATCTAAATAAAGGTTAGGTACTTATCGCTATTCCTCACGCATAAGCATTGGCTGAAGTACCAGTCTTTTTTTACAAATTGATCTACTGCTTTGTGGCAGTAATAAACGCTATGTTATAAACTTTTTCAATCATATATAACCATTTACTTAGATAACTTTCGAGTTAGGATATCCAGGCAATCTAATAATAAGTCTATACTTAAGAAATTCATCTTTGATGTCAGATCAGTGACTTTATTCTCGGTTTATTTATATTAACAGGTTGCTTTTACAACAGTTGATAAATATGTTTTTCTTTAAATATAAGTACCATTTAGGGCTCAGAAACTCTCCTTGTGGTCTCTTGGATTGTCATGTGTAGGTATTACTTAAAAATGTATACACAAATGCGGTTTGTATTCGGAACATGTCCAAAAGTTTAGGCTACTTATATTTATAGTACGGTATCTCCAGAAAGCACTCTATCATCGCTAAAATGTAATTCAAGTATTATTGATATTGATATTATAGATTATAGATATATTAAACACAACTGGTCCAACGTAATACAAAACAACCTTGTTTTGACTTTTTCATCACTGTACGTTTTCTATTGTTTATTCAGGTTTCAACATCTTTTAAATCAATTGTTCGCCATTCAAATAAAATACGTCATTATTTTAATGTATTGTTTTTAATACAGGAATTGTTACAAGTTTAAAGAAACAAAGAAATTGAAACAATGGAATACTTTAGCCCATAATAGTACTTTACTAACACTATAGAACATTGCTTTTACAAAGTCAAAGTCACATGCAAAGTGAGCATAGATTGCAATTAAAAATTAATAATTACCACAAAACATGTTACATCCATATTGCTAAGCCTTAAAAGTAAGAATAATTATATGCATTGACAATTCTACACATACAATAGATATATTGAAATTTTAGATAATTAAAATCCATAAACATTTTCATCTGAAAATGCAATATAGAGGAAAAAGTCTTCATCGTGATGTTCTTGGTACAGAGAACCCATGGTAGCAGATGTGGGAGGAATTACATTGTTAACAAAGAAAAACAGCGCGTCTTCGGGACGAAGATGAATGCGTTTTCTGATCAAAAAGTAGAACTGGCCGACAGTCAAGTCCGATGGCACCAAGTATTTTTTCTTGTCCAAGTCTCCAAGTCTGGCCTTCGGAGCTTTCTCTACAATTACGGGAACACGATCCGGATACTTCCTGCGTATTTTCTCTCCTTCAGTCTTTCTTTTTTCAAATGAATGCTCTTCTTTATATTGGAATTTCATGATTGAATTTTATGTCCACTATAATTTCCAAATCGATAAAACCCAAGTTGTTATTGCGACTTGTTTTTTGTTTTTGCGTTACTGTTTTATAAATGCAATGACGCAATCAGCTGATATGACAATAGCAGTCAGCGTACGACGCCACGAAGAATACAGATACAGATAAAAATATTTATTATTTCGTTAAATCACCGTCTTCCATTATACCTTGCCAGGCATACTGCACATGCGCGATGATATGCTATTGATTTGTCCTACTTTAGTGCGGTTTAAAATTTATTATATACAATGTATATTTGTCTAAGTTTATAGTAATTGGTATTAAATGTAATTATTCTATTCAGTAATTTAATAGCGTAATATTTTATTGCAACACAAACATTTAAGGTAACAATAGCTATGATATTAGCAAAACAGTTTTAATATCATCCGTCTTGTATTAAAGATATTCGTTTCTATGTATATTATATTGAAACGTAGAAACGTAGAAATTGAAAATTGAAACTGTACAAACGTGTACTATTTCTCGAGTAAAAGATAAAAATTATACAAGTACATAATTTTTGTCTTTGGATTAGATAGCGGATATAGGAGATATCATACATAAGAGGTAATATATAACACACACTGTATACTACACGATCAAATAAACTTCCTGCAGTGAAGTTCGATCACTTATACAATTCGTTTTATTTGCAGATATAAAACGGTGTAAGAGTTACAGAGAAAAACGAAAAAAGTAACATCATAAATAATGAAATCTCTTTGTTAGACGCCTAAACTTTTTACATAGTTTTATATCTGATACAATAAAGCGAATGAAATGTAACGCCACATAGTACAATACCCCTCAATAAATATTTTTTTATTTTATCTTCATGCACCGTTACTTCACTGTTTGTTCTCAATTATTATTATTCATAGATTTTATTGTTTCTTCATATATTATTTAATTATGAGCCCCAATTACTATAACTATGAATACCAACTTTTTAACGCCAGGCTACCATTAGTGTGACTCGCTGTATTAGATGCATCCTAATATATAAAGTACTCTGTGATTAGATGTTTTACAACAAAAATCTGGTAATCTGTTTCGTTTTTAAGGGTCTCATATCATCAACGCCACACATATATGTGAGGCATTGAAATTTTAACCGCATCCGACAGAGTACAGGTAGTAATTTATAAGGTTTAATATATTATTTTATACTACAATATAAATATAATATGAAACTGACAATATAGTAGCAGCAATTCGATAGATGAATATGTTGAATCTACCTCTCTATGGTATGATAACCATAGATAAACGTCTGATCTGTCTGATGGCTTGCTTTTGCTATGCTTGATAAGTAAAACTAACTGAAGATATCGCAGCGCAGACTTTAGATTAATTGAAGGACGAAGTTTTAAAGTGGTGTGGATTGGTATATTTATAATTTTAAAGTTCATCTAATCATAGCTAATACATAATGCGCAAAAGGAAGTCTCAAAAGAAAGCAGACGATGAATCTGACGGATCAGAAGCTGGCGGTGAACCAGAAGAGTTCCAAGATTCTGGGGAAGATTGGACGCCAGACGCCGATTCGGTAATGCTAAGTTACAAACAATAATTAATAATTGTTTATTTTGCTTTATGCATCAATTTCGTTAATTATACCACATTGGAATTGAAGTAATGTATAAATGGCGCGTGCTACTCGAAAACTTCAAAAAAATATGTACGAGGTTAGGTTTTTAGTGTAGTGATTATATACTGATAAGGTTCATATCGATAGATGAAGATTTTGTTATGGAATGACTAAGCAGCCATTACATTACCTAAAACTTCTATCCTATGATGGTAAACACTGAATGCTTAAAGATGTTCGGATTTTCACAGTGATAATTGTAAGAACAGTTTCTATTAGAATTAGAATTAGAAGAATATAAAAATTAATTATATATGAAATTTATCAAACTGTTTTATAGAATGAGCCACCCGGGCGTGGTGGCCGGAAACGAGCCTCAAGAGCACCCCTAAACAATTCTAAAAAGAAACGTAAAAACTCATCATCAGAGGAAAGTGAAGCTGAAGGTGAGGAAGACGAAGAAGGTGAAGATGAGGAAGGTGAATTAGATGAAGAAGAAGGTTCTGATGATGAGAAGAATGGTTCGGATGGTAATAAGTCTGACTCAAGTCAATCAAAGGATGTACCAAAGCATTTCCATGTAAGTAAATTTTTCAACTTTGCATATGAATATTTTTTATAAGACCAGTGCCCATAACTGAAAATGGTCAAAAGTACAATAAAATAGTAACAGGATGAAACCCATTGGAAAAGGAAGAAAACATAACAAAACCTAAAGGAAAAATAATTCACGGGTGCTCTGAGTACGGGAAGGGAGGGGCTGTTTAGGGGTAAGAAATGATTTATTGCAATTTCTGGGAAAAGTAACAAGCCTTATGAAAAAACATTAAATGGCAAAGTTGTAGCTAATAAAAAGATCAACAACTTTTGCATTTACATTTTTTCAATGCAAAAAATTCTAGGTTTGGCAGGTTTTCGAATTTGAGTTCTTTGAGAAAATTTACTATAGTAATGTATTATTATCTTTACACCATCAGCAAGTAGAGATTTCAATGGGCAAAAAGCACCCTGAGTTTTTTAAAAAAGCACATATTTTGACTTGAGATTTTTTGCATTGAAAATATGGGTGATTTTTTGCCTAATTTTTACAAAATAAGGGGTTAAATAATTTTTTTTATCAAAACAAATTACACTGTGTTTGGGACATTAAAAGGTAAGTTTTCACCAAATTATAATATTGTATATTAAGTTAATAAAACAATCATATTATATATTAAGAGCTAATATTTTGTTACAAAAGTTGTAAATTATTTTGTACTGTAAATACATTTATCTAATAGTAGTTTAAAAATAAGAATTTGATTTATTCAGTAAAAGTAAAAATTAAATTAAGAGATCAGTCATATTAGGTATACATTAATAGCTAATTATTTGAGATGTCTATTGTTACAAAAATTTATAAATTCGCTTATACTATAAAAACAGTTAACTAATAATAGTTTGAAAATAAGAATTTGAAATTTTCTAGTAGGTAAATCTGTAAAGGAACATGGCAATAGATTGTACAGCTTTATGCACTTGATATAGCTGTTATTTGAGAAGCATGCTGTGGCTGATAATGGTTGCTCTAATCGTTTTCGATATCGAGTCATAACAGAGCTGTATTGAATTTTAAATAAGTTTGGATTCTTTTTGACAAATAATAGAGCTTCCATTACGTACATGGACGGTA
>DWGJ01005784.1:0-10078 GCA_018246895.1 Aspitha aspitha aspitha | reverse complement strand
TATTCGGGGCGAAGAGGAATCCAACGAATCAAAAATCATGAAAATTGGTAAAGCAGATCTCGAGTTATAAGTGTTGTTACAAACCCGACTTTCTTTTATATATATAGATTCATTGCGGTTACTCGTTTCGACTGATGTAATTGAAATAGCTTCCGTTACGAGTGACATTTACAATAAAGATAACGTTTGTTTGACCGGTTTCCGTTTTGTAAATACAGAGATACCTTTATTCAACATCTTAATTATATATTATCATGGGAGAAACCAGACATGCCTTGTGCTATGGTAGCCGCACAGCTGATAAACATACGTATATAAGTAAATGTTTAAATTCGTACTTGCTTACATGTATACAACACAGACAGAATAAATATCAAACAAAGGTAGCTCTTATAAACGACGCTACATTACCCTTTTTGATGAAAGCAGAAAAAGCGAATGACATTTGTTAGGACTGGAGCCGGTAGAAATGTCTGCCGCTGTGGGAAATAAGAGTGACTGTATGTGTGTTTGTAGAATATAATTAGCTGATATGAGCTACACGTGAATCAAATCCACAAGCCACCGTTAAAATGTATTAGCTACGAGGCATTTCAATGCATGCTATGAATGCTATGCAGTTCATAGAATGCTATGAATTCGCATAAATAAAAACTGCATAAAGTGTCAAGAATGGACAATCGACGAGGAAAAGAGGTCAACGAATGTGATTTGGAAGGAAGCAAGTCGGTCGATGACCCGAGCAACACAATAAGAATCAGAAGGCCCAAGACAGGGTTACGTGGCGTCGATTAGAGGAGCATTATTCCCAGCAATAGCTGGAGAGTTGGCACCAATTTTTGGGTAGGTATTTGAGGCAAACTGAAAACTTGGTCCATAAAGCCCCGCTACTCACCAGCCAGGTCTGTAGTTCCGAGTTGGGGTATATTAGGAGAGGTATGGACCAAGTTTTCTGCTTGCTTCAAATACCTACTCTAAAGTCGGTGCCACCTCTTGGGCTACAATAGTAAAGATGAGAAATGAATTTGATGAGAAATAGTAAAAGGAAAACTATAAATGAGAGAAGATTGTAATATATTACTAAGACTACGTGAAATGTATTGGAGTTTCAGGTGAAAGTTATTAGATTGTAATAACAAAGGAATGTTAAAAACGTGTTACACATGTTTATATATAGCAATAGCGTAGATAACTTTGGAATTTTATGTAAAACGGTAGCAGATTTCTTGCAATACATCGCGTAACGAACAAAATATCATTCCTTTTCGATCACTAGCCTGCCTTAAATTAAACATTTACAATTGCACCAAAAGTGCGTCCAGCAAGGGTTTTAATATTGTACAGACAGTATTAAAATAAAATTCAACATTTATTAAATTTCCCGTCGCCAGCAATATGGTTGCAGATAGTAATATGAATGGATCCCTGGCGCCGCTACCTATACGAATACAATTACCGACCGACCACAGAGAGCGGTGCTGCAACCAGAGCGCTCCACTGCAGCCGCTTAGTTGTGGTACAATACAGAATACCAGAGCACAACCTCATATAACACATTTGCGATCTTGTAGCACTCAAATAGAATAACATTTATTATGATAGTTTGTTGTTATTAGTGTGTAGTTGTTTTAGTATTCATGTTGTTGTTTGTTGTAATGTTGGGATTGTTGTTAGTGTGTAGTTGTTTTAGTATTCATGTTGTTGTTTGTTGTAATGTTGTCTGCGTTAAATATGTTTTTCTTTCAATACGTGGGATTAGTCAATCAATATGGATAACTTCAATAGCTGAAGTTACTAGCTTTACTTTAATATTACATAAGATTGTTTTCCTTCTAGATTTTTCACGATTTCAGTATCCTACTCACACATTGTATACAATTGTGCTAGTCCATTGCGCTTGTTATGTAACCAAATCACGAAGACGCGAGTAATTTAGTTCTACGCTGTTCGTTTGACACCTTGACTTATGTAACTGAAGTATCTTTCCTCTCGTCGAGATCGCTTCCTATGTGCAATTAATGTTCATTAGAGATGAAATAATCATTTCAACAACGTGCTAAGATGGTTTCGATGGAGCGAATATTTATTAAGAAGCTCCTGGTAAATTCTACGAACTTTTAATCTTCAAACTAATGAAGTTATTCATTCATATCTGCTTCGACCTGCGGAATATAATTTGTAGTTTAAAAAAATTAAAATACTGCCTTTTTACGATATTGCAATGAAAAGTAGAGAATTACAGTGTAAATTTGTACTTTGGTCGATCTTAGGAAGCAATTAGATTTATTTAATAATTAAAGATAATGAATAGTAAATACATATGGAACGATTTGCTGTACTTATATGAATTGTAAATTTTATCTAAGGTTATCATTATCACAGTCGACATTATGCGTTTTCTCAAGCCATCAACTTATCGTTGGATGTCAATCAACTTTAAGACAAGCTGTCATTGTTGCAGTAAGGCAACATCGAAGGTTTTGATTGAATTATTAAGTTACGAAATTACCTTGACCTCTAAACCTTAATTATTAAATAACGACGTAACCTTATTTAATATTCCTTTACATACCTATTAACAAAGACGTGTTGTAAGAAACAAAACTTTATTTATTCCTTTCTTTTTATTTTTTGTTATACTATTTAAATATAGTTATAAATATATTTTATTTTTATTATTTGGCCAACCAAACGGCATGATAGCCATTTCATGTAAGTTGTCACGAAATCAAGGTCTAAAGTTTTTTTGCAATTTGTCTTAGAGCTTTGCTACCTACAAGCAGTGAGTTGAAATGCTTAATAATAATAGAACGGTTACCATGGGATTAGCAAATATGGGTAGATAGCTTGGAAATTAGACTATCAATTTTAGATATAGGTACGCTTTTGAGTATTTAAAAATTTAAGGAAATTATCAATTTTTGGACACTATTTCAGCGAGAGCAACGCCTCGAGTCAACGGTATATTATAATTTTTGATGAATAAAACTGTTTAAATTCGGATCATATATTGTGTCCCATTACTCACTATACGCTTAGTAACCAGTGAGTACTATATTTTATTTTCAATCCACCAGCAAACACAGCTGCAGTATTTTGCAGAACTGCCAGAGGTTATACTAACAATAATAATGGGAAATTGGTAACTGTTTCTAAAACATCACTCGTCGGTACACGTGTTTCGTCGGCGAAGCAAAACAAAACGCAGGTACCCATACAGAACGTATGCCCGAGAAACTGTATAGCACAGCACGTAGATAAGCGCATTATAGATATTATGCCATACCATGCCATACCATGCACTGGTTCTAAGTAAAACAGGTCGTCAGGGCATGTAAATAATTTACAACCGTCACAATCTATAGCAATTTGAGAATATTATACATATTGAAGAGCGCAATGAATTAAATACATACATACAACACGGACCTTTGGTTGGGCGGATACTAACAAATGCTAGCTGGATTAATATTACTAAAAGTCGCATTTCTACAGTCTTGTTATTAACGAATACTCCCCAACTAATTCTTATTAACACCCATAACTAACTGAATTCAAACTAAATGTCCCATTCCTATATTATTCCATCTATATCTAATTAGGGTAATTAGAAGTTGGTCGCAGGCGTATATTACAATTTTATGAACTGTCCATGTACATCACACAAGGATTTAATTGTTTAATTTTGAACTAGCTCACGTGAGGAACTATCCCAATATCATTATTACGTACAAACGATTATCGTAACAATTACCTAACGGCAAATTTCCTTTCCGGTAGTTATTGTTTATGGAGATAATGACAAACCAATTTGTAATCAACATCAATTGTCATACAATCTATCGATAAATGTATTGTGAATACAACTAAATCACTTCTCGGAAACAAAATGCGATAAGTCTATCGATACAGTGCTCGATAAAAGCCGTTTATATTACCGGTTATGATGTAAGAGGGAATTCGAGTATTGCATATTACATCTTTAAACAAATTTCAACTAAATGTGAAACAGTACATTCTTATATTGTAAAATAGAATTCTGGGGAACGCATGTACTAACGAAACTTTTCATAGTAACTTGAATACCAGACTCGTACTCGTAGAGACAAATTTTCATGGAATCATTAGCTGAAAAATATATATGAAATATCGATTTTGTAAACTCGAATCCTTTCTTTTGCTTTCTTGGCATTATTATGATAAATTCCTTCATCAGAACATCTATCCCTAAAAGTGATATTTTGTGGTGTTTGGGTCAAGATATATTGTAATTAGTTATTGCTGAGTATTTAATTTTAAACATAATATATATACATCTGATAACTTTTTCGTTCCTCATTTCTGATATGATTCCTTCGAAGATATGGATTTGAGGTCGTGACTCGTGAGTGAGTGAGTATCTTATGTAACAAGTGATCGCTTAAAGGAAGTACGGAAAAGGAAAATAGTAGAAAACATCTTACATATTAATGAGATAGTCACGGTTGTGTCCGTGTGTGATGTATTTGCTTATGAAGTATGGCCGTTACTGTCAACTTGTGGGAAACATTTGCAAAAATAAATAAACATCGGTTTCTAGTCTTCATAAAAACATGTACGGATTAGATCAGCTATTTTTTCCTAGAAAGACTGGAATTTTTTTATTACCTGCGACACGAATAAAATGCATGTTTCACGCCACTGAAGTACTAAACTTGAATGCACATGGTAGGTACTTGGCTCGATTTATTAACATTTTATTTAATACTAGTGCATGTTTCCAAGACTGCTGGTGTGAAGAAATAAACGTTAAGAACTTGTTTAAGCTTGGTTTGACCAACAGAATGACTACAATTATTATTATACACGAGCTGGGCCCGCGGCGTTACCCGCGTATCACCTGATCTCGTAGGAATTTCCTTCTCCATCTCCAGTGAAAACCCATTAAAATCGGTTGAGCCGTTCCGGAGATTAACCCAATACAGACAGACAAAAAATTTAAAACAGTTTGTCCTTTACTTTCGTGTAAATACCTGTAAACACTCGAGAAAACACAGTAATTTTGAAATCACAGACAGAAACTACAATTTTATTTACATGTATAGATTAATCGCTAGCTTTCAATTATAATAAGTGTAATTTTTCAGTCATGTACACATGATAATTATCAATTACACTTGATCATTATGAAAACTTAAATTAAATTTTTCCCCAATCTTATAAGCAATCATCGGCAAAACCTAAGACAGTAAGGCAGTAAAATGAGATAAATTATAGGTATGTATTAAAAATAACAGGAAAAGATTAACTTGGGTTTTTCAAAATCGAACTTCTTAACTTTTCCGATCTTCTTTTGGATTTATTCAGTACCTAACAAGATATATACTAGTATGTAGTGTCGAAAATATTTATGTTTTTAAATATTAACAATACAAAAAGTTATTAAGGATCTTTTTTATTGACCACATAAATATTCACTTTTATTTGCCTTCCTGTAATTGCAAGGAAACTGTTATAAATAATAATAGTGGAAGTTTTAAATTTGAATTTCGAAATCGCAATCCGAAAATAAAATTTGAAATTGGAATGTGAGTGATCAGTAAGTGCGTGATCAATAATATGTATTGCTGTTCAAATACCCAAATACCCATACAACAATGTTCGTTGATTTTAAAGTTCAATAATCAATCAACATTTTTAATCACGTCTAGGTTCAAAGATATTTCATCTTCTAGATCAATGTTGTTGATTTGTTTCTTATAATAAAACTGATATTCAAATACATAACATAGAGTATGATTGAATGATATTTCTTAGAGATATTTTGAAAGCCAAAAATTACCTACTATAGGTGTCAGAGGAAAAAGTAAACAGGTAAAATAAATACCTATAAAATATTAAGATTAGCACAATCTTTATTACGTTTTTCTCCCTGTATGTTCCTTGAATTGCTTAGTAGGTAACATTTTGTGTGTCACGGAAGTATCTGCTTATTGAAACATACGAAAGTACTAGTTTTTTACCTATTCTTTGGGCATGATGTTTTCTATTCAAGACACTTAGGATTTAATAAAAACAATAAATACACGTTATCCAGTAATAACATTGCTTTTGAGCTTATGAGTGCTAATGATGTATGATAATAAAATCACTCATTAATTTAATTCATTAATTTAAATAATAAAAGATATTCATTAGACTTAGACGTTAGTTAACCAATATTGTTTTCATTCAGAGCAAAGTAATGGTTTACCGTCATCCTCCACATTTGCATTACAATATCAGTTGTGTAACGCTCCAACAGAAGTTTTCTCAGAAATGGCTGTGGAAAATTTAACGTGACGTAGAAATCAGTAAGGTTCATGTGAGCCTTAAACACGTCAACGGATACGTAACCTCGATGCGTCATAAGGACGATAAGGGAAATTAAAAATGATTATTTTCATTCAGTTATGAAAAGCCCATTACTGTGACGTTGTGGTATACCGTAATCGATTTGCGAAGGTCCACGGCACATAAATTACTCTTGAATATATGAATGATTCGATTAAGTGCGTCGAATGACGCGAATCTGTGTCTTCGTCATATACAGATAAAGTAATGATTTAAAAAAATCAGTAGGTTCAAAAAGTTTTCTAAAGCCCATTAACTATATCAAGGCATTTTACCAATTTGTATTGAAAAAAATTGTGTATATTAATAAATCTCAAAAGTTTATTTATTAATCAATTTTTATAAATTGTTTGTGAATTAAGTTTAAATACGTATTGAAATGAAATGTAAATGTAAGTTGCAAATTGCTAAGATTTGTTATTAACTTTATGCTATGCTGTTGCCATCTATTAGCGACTATGAAAAACTTTACAGCACCATCTAAAGTGGATTCTTGTTACTAAAAGTATGACTGTAACAGCGCCATCTACAATGGTTTATTAGGACTATACGTATCCCGCCATCTATGAGCACATTTTAGAACTTAACATGAATATTGCTGCTCTTAGTTTTAATATGATGCTATAGATGGCAGTGTATATATATGTATTTTACTTGCCACCAACAGATGGCGCCACAGCAGTGATAGCGTGATGATTTTAATTTTTGCCTTTTACTTCGACGATTTGGGGTTCAAATCCTGGCACTCTACTTACTTGAAGAAATTACGTGCTTGAGCAGAACAAAAGACAAGGGTTTTAGCCCTGCTTAATCTGAAAGGAGACTATGATGACGTAGATCAGGCCAGTATGATGAGAAATAAATAGCATTCGATGTTTAAAAGTTTTAACAAACTGAACAATTTTGCTTTATGTAATTCTAATTATTAACAACAAATACTATCAAGAATTATATCAGAGTGCTCTCAATAGAATGTGAAAAACGCAGTATTTAATTGTGAACAATTGATATAAAATTTGTTCACTTACCAGTATCATTGAGCAGCCCATGAATATCTGTCGTCGACCCATCACCTGACATCGCTGAAACAAAGAAAATATTTATAAACACCTTAGCATACATTGTACATATTTTATACATAGGAACTTTGTAACATTTCCTCTTGATATTATTTCCCTTTACATTTGTAGCGACTGATATTTTAAATTTATAAAACGCATGTTGTCAGACGTGCATGCCAGGATTTAAACTCAGGCCCTCTGGAATAGGTGGTTGAATTTCAAATTACTAGGCTATCACTATTGAAGCTCAACACACGTATAATTCGTATCGTGAATAGATCGCCCTTAAAGTTTGTTTCGCGTTCATAGAACAATCAAAAACTTAAATAGCGTCGTTATTACTTCCTGATCATGTTTACGAGTCACAAAAAAGAATACCTATATTTAATATACACATAACATTGCACATAGTTTAAATTATTATAAGTAACTATATAAATGGGTGACTAGTTATTTACGAAGCGTCAGCGAATTTTTCTTATTAATTATCTCACGACATAGATAATTGCAATATAGTTATTACATACATATTTGTCTTCAGTAATCCTTATTTATAGTCGATTTAAAACATTAAATCGTTTGAAATATGTATCGAGATAAAAAAAAACATTTTTTTTATGGAAAATAAAGTAATTACAATTACTAAAGTATATTACTGCTACCTTTTTATCCTTTTTATGAATGTACGAAGCATACTCCACCACGTAGCTCCAATGACCTATGGCGGTAAGTTCAATACAATTTTTTGTTGATGTTGTTGAACTATCGGAGAAGTTGGAGCTTCTAGGATTTCTACAAACAACATTCCCCGAATGCCTACCTAGCGCATAATAGGAAAGGCACTGGGATCTCCAAGGAATCCGGCAACTACCCATCTTATGTTTAACTACTAAAACTAACTAATTGCACCTACTAACATATACTAACTGGACTAATATCACTAACAGTCCCATTTCCGCAGTCCTGTTACTAAAGAATACTCACCAACTAATGCTTATTAACACCTTATACCAACTGAATTCACTCTAACAGTCCCTACAGTCCTGTTAGGATTTGGTTGCAGATGTCCATGGGCGGCAGCAGTCACATCTGATTGCTGACCGAGTTTTTGCCTATTCAAATAAAAAAAACTCCCAACTATAGTCCCCAATTGGATACTCCACTTCTTAGACACTGGATGTTAAAGCTATAACGAGATGCCTACTATTATAACTAGATATTATAACAAGTGTGCACAAAATATGGCTATGAAATATGACATATGAGTTTGAATAAGACATTAAGAATAATTCGTTGTACGAATAATAATAATAATAACTGGAGACAATTCCACACACGGCTGTCAGATCCCAAATTAGGCAATTTCATGCCTGTGTTATGGTACCCGGACAGCTCATAAACATACATATATACATACGACATAGTACTTATATAGATATTTTTGTTACGCCCAGACTCAGAACAAACAAATGTGTTCATCACGCAAATGTTCGTCCTGGGTGGGAATCGAACCCACGACCTCCGGTTTTGCAGTCAGGGTCTGACCACTCGACCACTAGGACAGTCAAAGACATGAGCCGGATACGGTCCACCTCACCTTTAAGATGCACACACTTGGACATGTGGACTTCAGTCGATCTCAAGCTCGAATATGTACAAAGGTCAACATTATATACGTCATCATATCTCAAGTACATCTCAAGTACAAGTCAATACATATATCACATTGATAAAATACTAAGGAATACTTACGCAGCTATATATAAACTTAACAGATCAACTAGGCGAGTGATTGTAGGGTCATTTTTTACATCGCTAACGATTGCTTGATGTTGATAGCTCGATAACTACTCAATAGGGTTGCCAGATTCAAACTGGATTAGGTGTTAGGTAACAGAAACAAATTTAATTTTAAAATATTTAAATTGTAATTTTAACTGCAGTTGATAACCATCTGAACTTGAAAGCTTTGAAGTTGAAAGTTTTTAGAACGTTTTCCTAACTGTTATAAGAATTATAACAAACAAACATTTATTGGAACATAATAAAGAACCGGAAAACTTTTACCTAATTACTTATTTAGAATTTTTAGTATCCTGCCATTGTATGGAATGCAAAACTATTTGTCTTGTTGCCTGACTGTTCCTTGAAAAGGATTTCTGAAATTTTGAGAAAAAATATAAATTTTTTATGTTTTTTTATTGTATAGGCTGACAAACAGGCAAACGGGCTAGTTTCAAATTATTTTTAGAAATTCTCAAAAGGGTTCCGGTTCAAAAATGTTTGAAAACCTCTACAGTACACCATGGGTTAGTAGATGTTAAGAATTTATTAGTAATAGGAGTTTAGGACTCAATAATTTATAAATAATCAGATGTGCCCGCGGCTTCGCCTGCAAGGAAATCAGTGTGTCACAAAGTTATTCCCGTATAAATACGGATCCCGCGGGAATTTCAGGATAAGTCTATATGTTACTCCACAACTTCCTGTATCTTCCAGTAAAAAGCGCGGGCTCACGGAGGTAATATTTTAACTTTTGGTCATAAAAAGTATCCTATGTTACATCTGATACCTCCAAGAATATGTGTACAAAGTTTAATGATGATCGGTTAAGTAGTTTTCGCGTGAAAGCGTAACAAACAAAC
>DWGJ01005783.1:0-10078 GCA_018246895.1 Aspitha aspitha aspitha | reverse complement strand
TCCGGTCACCATAACACAGGCATTACATTGCCTAATTTGGGATCAGACAGCCGTGTGTGGAATTGTCCCCAGTTATTATTCATTTATTATTATTATTTATAACTTGCAACATCAAACTCGTTCGCAGCTACGAATTGAATAAATTAATGTTAAAAACAAACTTTTCAAAGCAAGCTCTTATTAACATTGTATTCGTTTTCGTTTTCTCCTCATCAAGCCGTTTCATTTGATACCCATACCGCGGTAGTGCAGAAACAATAAGTCCGCCATTTTGCATGATCCGCCATATTGGAATTAGAATGACGTCACATAGTTAAGCATGCATCAAGTATAAGCGTGTATACTAAATTTCAGCTGAATCGGTTAAACGTAACTGTTTGTATAGGTAGCAAGATTTTCGAAATATGTACATATATGCTTTTACGCTGTGTTATTTGTCGTGGTCAAAAACGGTTATAAACACATTTAGGCGCACAGTGGGCGCTTTGTACCGAGCATGTTGGTGGTCCGGGAACTGATCGCGTGCTCAGTTGCGGCGCTCACTCCACTCAATCGGCCTTTAGCGTTTCATTGCGACTTGCTTCGATATTACGAGCTTGTCGCAGTTGGAAAATAATTTCATTAATACAATGCTCCGAAGCCGATGTAAACCTCGGACGGTTTAAATAAAAATTTTGACACAAATGTGTTACACTCAATGAAGGTCATGTTTTAGTCATCGTACTTCGGCTTTGTGCGTCCCTCGGGCTATAGTAGACCGGGAGAAAAAAGCCGGCGAAAAAAAACTCCCAGTCCCATAACGTGATTGTTGTTGTGCCGTCTGTTGTTTCATTGAGTGTATGTATATACCGCATAATGAATAAAACAATTTGAATTTGGACGAAAAGACAAAGTGTTTTTATGACATTTTTTGAAACAGTCCAGACACTAAAAAAATTGAGCTGTAAAATTTGAATTTGAATAAAAGAATTTGAATTTGAATTTGAATTTGAATTGTCCCCAGAGTGCACCTGTTCGGGCGCGATTCCACCATCCGGCCGGGCTGGGTCACGCTGGGCCACGAGCTCACCAATTCCAACTTCAACGCGGACCTCTACGCCTCGTACTTCCACGACGGCAAGGAGAGCACCGGCTGCACCGAACGCATCGAGGCGCTCCGCCCCAAGAGCCCGCCCAACGCCAGCAAGGGCGCGCGGCCCCGCGGCCGCGGCGGCTTCCGGGCGCGCGGCCGCGGTCGCGGCGCGTCGTAGCGCTCCGTCCGGGTGCCTGTTACGTCACGGCGCGTTCCGTTGGCAATTGAACTCTTACCAACCGAAGCCGGTTCTGTTAGTACTGTTATTAGAATTATATCAATTATATGCGATGTACGCTTTGGCTGTACGAATACACACCCACATACAAGAAATATATACATATATGACAAATAACAACAAACAAACATCAATAAAGACTAACTTTATCAATGCAGTGTTTGCGGCTGTCGACGAAATGATATTGAATATAGGTATGTATTTTTATAACTAAGTCTACAGTTAGACAGCGTCGGTGATTATTTCAATGATCGACGGTAGATGGCGTTGTGAGTTTCCTAAATCGCGCTATCGAAGTTTTTTGCGTTTCGACAAATTTCGTGCGGATTGCAGTTGCAGTTGGTATTGTTGATTGGTGTTGGTGTAGTGGTTAGTGACGACGCTGAATCGAAGGTCGGGATTCGATTCCCTCCCAAACCGTTGTGTGTGAAGCATATTGGTTTGTGTCCGAGTGAGATAAAAATGTATATAAGTATTATAATATGTGTATATATGTAATGTATGTTTGTCAGCTGTCCGGATGCCATATTAAAAGCATTTGGTTGCACAATTTGGTATCGGACAGCCGCGTGTGGGACTGTCCCGATTGTTACTATTGATGCTCATTTTATGTTATGTTCCACAATAATGTTAACATAATCCTCGTCGGCAGGAGTTAAATGTTTTGAAAAAAAATCATAAAGTTCTTTAATTTCATTTGAACGTAGGATTGACTTCTATTATCGTTTGCATATTTTATAATGAAAAATAAACTTAAAACTGCCAGATACAAATATCATACACAGGGAATTGTTGAAATGGATATCAATATATGTATATTAATGTATGTATGTTTGTTGTGTAGTTAGTGTTTCCGTGATAAGATTAATTTTTTTATATAGAAAAGACAGTATTGACAGTGTTTTGACATTTCAATTCAGTACATCGACTCTGTATTTGGGTCCCCTTGTGTTCTATCGAAAACATTTATCCATCCTATTTATGTATTTAAATGATCGGCTACTTCTTGATAAAAAGACAGCTGGCAACACGGGGAATGTCTTTCGAAAAGAAAAATAATAATTTATCATAGAGATATTACACTAGAGCGGAGGAGCCAGCCTAAAATGTGACCATCGAAAAAGAAAACGAAAATGAGGCTATCCGTCTCTTTTTTGTATGTGATTAGATAAAGATAAGTATAGATCGTCATGTTCCCTCTGTTATTATTTGTTGGTCACTCGCACTCACAGGCCTGTGTATTGCTCTCTCGCTCTGGTCTGTCAATGTGTGTACTGTCATCAGTATCAGTGATTACTGTAGTCAATATCGTTGTGTTGATATGCTATTTTGTACTACGTAAATAGTAGTCTCTGTAACTATATGTATAGGATTTTTATACAACAGCGTGTATGCGTCCGTACCTACTTTGTCAATAATTCACAATATTCCCTTTCGAAAATTCTCTTGAGATATGTAAGAGAAGTATTATTGTTATTTTCGTGTGATATAAGTATTTATGTATTTACTTAAAGTTTAATGAATTGGAAACAATTATTTGTATCTACTCAGAGCGATTAATTTAAAGATGACCATTTTGTGTATTAATTATTATTTGACGCAATAAATTTTTTTACGTATTTGGAGATTTTTAATTTTTATCATAAAAAAATGTTGCCTGAATAAAACCGGAACGTGTTCAAATAAAACTCAATGTTATATACATCAATATTTTTATTTTACATAGGGTTGTCTTTAAATCAACTCGACTATCCTGAAGTTCATCCAAGTATAAAAAAAGACAAAACAAAATCATTTCACATATGAGATCTTTTACTTACTAAGATAAGAAAAAATGTACATATATTATTTTAATTATCGTGGAACTAACGATTTCTTACGACCGATACAATAATAAAAAAATGAAAACAAAAAAATTTAAATTACAATATTTGCGGAGAGGGCTCTTTAGATCAAAAGAATGTGCACATACATTATTACATTAATAACGGAATCCTTTCACAAATAACATGCGCAATTCTATATTGTTTCAAATTAAAAAAAATAATACGCCGCAGTACATAAAAATAACAGCATGTCAATCGTTTCAAACTATCTATTTATTTATTTCGTATGTTCTAACGTTGGGATGGGCGTGGTCGCGAGGTCGGCGCGTCCTAACGAAGCGCTCTTCGCCGCGGCGTCCAATCGACACGTGTCCACTGACCCTACCGTAACACCGCACATTGTCAAGTCTTATATTACACAATTCATTTCGTTTCATCGTTACACACAAGGCGTTACACAAACATTCGGAGCGGCGGCCGCAACGCGCCGCGCGGCGGCTGGTCGCTCGTTGTGTTATAGAAACGCGGTTCGATAGCGATGCAACGGCGATGTATCGATCGGAATCGGAAGCGACATCGAGTAGAAAGGACGGGACTGGATCTAGCTGCGTCGCCTCTCCATCGACGTTGCATCGCGATATTGATGATGCGTAGCCGTGTTTCTTTTCTAATGTCTATTGCGTTATCCGGCGGCCGTTAATCGAGCGATAGCACCAACAGGCGCCAAGCGACAGACGAGCGCGCGAGCGCCTGCGACCGCCGCGTACTGCGACATCCTTTAAGTATAATCGTCATAAGATCACATTTTTATTTAAGGCAAACAACAATCTTTAAAGCTAAACCTTTGATGAATAGGGGGGAAATGTAGAGGGGTATGGGAGAGGTTGGTCGAGCGAGAAACCGACAACGAATAGGATCCGTGCTCAGTAGTACAGCGATTAGTTTGTCTATGGTCCTCTTAGAACGATGCGGGCGATGAACTAGATTCGGCTACAAGTATTTCCATTAAAAAATTGAAATGTGAGTAAGAAATCTGTTCAAAAACTTAATAATAAAATCATTATTAACTCCTAAATTTGTACTTGACGGTGCGGCCGCGGCTGCGCGCGGACGCCCGAGACACGCGTGGATCCATAGAGATTATTATACTAGAGCGGGAAAGCCGACCTTAAATGTGTCTATCGAAAAAAAAACAAACCGACTGAGGCTAATTATTATCCGTCTCTTTTTCATGTGTGATTAGACAAGGATAAGTATGAGTCTCTAATCTTCCCTCTCTTATTATTTGTCGGACACTCGCACGCAGGCCTGCCTATCGCTCGTCCGCTCTAGTTTAGTATCTCCGTGTAGATTGCTATTACCTGCCGACGGATACACGCGAGATATCTCATAAAATATTTACACAATCGAATACAACGCGGGATAACGATGCGATAATCGTTTGCTGACGATAAAAAAATCCAAATACAAATCGAAGAAAAAAAATCTTACTAAAAGCGAGATATTATTAGAAATAGAAAAATTAAATTACAAACTAATCTATGAGAAACGTGTTATAAACAATTTCATGACGATTACAATCGATAAAAAACAACATAAAAGGAAAATTTTAACACAATATCCCTTTTCAAAGTGGAAGCATTAGTCGCAGCCCAAAAAAAACTTACACCACAAAATCCAACAATATACTGAATAACTGACCGACCAATAGATTCACCAGGACTTCGACGATTCCCCTTCCATCACGAAATCAGTCTAGATTGATAGGTAAACACGACTGTCGGCTGGTTTAGAACGGCTACAATACCACGTAACCACAGACAATAGCCGTCGTGTCATCAATGGTAATTAATATTGTATTCGTTTTCAATTAGCGAAGATCTAAAAAGTCGCTACGTTTTGCTGTGCAAATTGTACGAAGCAATTTAGACCAAACTTCGGCAGTAGTACCGTAAGTTTCACACTTTGTAACACCACAGCTACAAAAACATCATCTGTAAGATATTTTATCTGTGGCTATATAAAAATAACCAAGCGGCAGGCCCCCGTGATTAAAATAAATATTAAAAAAGAAATCTTTTAAAATAAACTAAATTTAGCTTGCACGAGTGCAATTCTCGCGTCGATTCTATGAGGTAAATCTAAGTCTACGTTACGCTAACTTAAATTACACTACATCTCCGCTTTATTGCCCTTTCAATACTTTCCATTAATTTGACCGCGATTACATTAAACATTCATTATTATCTTACCTCTAAACGAAACGCATAATTTAGCACGACGAGTTTCCTTTTGGAAAACACGATAATCGCATTGTTTATTTTCGGAGCTCTTCGGGGCAAGTCAGATGCCAATCGTAGCATAAGTCAAAGAATTATAGATGTCGAAAGAAATAAACAGTTCAAGTTACATTTGATGTATGGATAAATAGTAGACTTTTCGGAAAACGCCCAACCGATACCTTACTTTAAATTGCAAAACCTCAATAATTCCGCCCCATAAAAACTTTCGACATCAGTATTTCGTCAGATTTCGTGCACGATTGGAAAATCTTCAAAATGTCCACAATACGTAGGTACATGAATCAAATAACTACTTTGCATGCAAAAGGTCACCTCTTTACGTTCCACTTGGAATAAAACGGAAATATAAAAATTAATGCCCCAGAATCCGTTAATACCTCTCATGGAACAGTCGTTTGTTGACAACATAAATCGAGATTTATTGTTATCAGCATCATAAAATATTAGTATATTTTTGAACCAAACAGCTTAAAATTAAAATTCATTTGTATAACGATTTAATTAGGATCGACTAAGCAAATATAGACATTAAAATGACATCGCGCATTTTAAGAGACGAGGGTGAGATGCTAAGAAATATTATTTTCATACGATTTACGGGACGATTAACAGTGAAAATGTATACACGTTAAGAGGGATGCCCACTGATCAGTTTCTTCGTCCGAGCGATGCATCGCTCCTTCGGTTACAGGCAGAATCGTCCCCAGCAGTGGACCAGTGATCAACATTCCTTATAAGCCCAATTTACAATTCAAATCTATGTTTAATAGGCGTACCCACCCGTATGGTATAAAATTCCTTCATAAAACTCGATAAAATCACCCTTTTATACTGGGAATAATAAATTTAATCTAAAAACATACGAAACAATAGGATTATTCATTTAAACAACAAAAATAATCGAAGAAACCATTAAATTACGAACTTTCAATCCCGAATAAAAATTGCATTAGTAAGCACTTCCATTTTAAATTATAACGGTAAATATTTGTGTGACTACCCACTCCGTTAGTAACTCGACTTGTGGAAATAAGTGTTCTTGTGATTGAGAAATTTTAATCACAAATAACATTTCATTATTACTTTTTTTTACCTACAAAACAACAAGTTATGTCGATGAAACAAGGAATGGTGGTTTTCGCAGCCTTGACGTATGGCAACTTTTTTAACACATACCCGATACTCATGTTTGCAATAACGGAAGACATGAGTGGATGAAGGTGATATGTCGCAAAATTCTAATTTCGAGAATACATTCATACATAATACATTCATCCAATAATGACATAAAAAATTGTGTACATGACACCTTCATCAAGTAGTCAAGATCTAAAAGAGCCACAAACCAGGTTGTGTTAATTTTTAAAATTGTTTGTATGTACATAAAACCATCATTCGTGCATAGAACAGCGAAAATTCGAAATGCGACATATCACCTTCATCCACTCATGTCTTCAACTGTCATAAGAAACCAGCAGCTCATATAACACAAATGTGCACGGTATTTACCAAGCGTGTAGATTCCAGAATGTTCTATCGACCGTTTCCAGAAGAAACATTGTGCAATTGAAACGTTGAAGACATTAGAAGCCATATCTCTCCCGAGTCTACCGAGTACGGAGCTTCTAGAAAGTTCCCATCAAAAGCATTAGCATATGGGACAAGATGTTTTCTCCTCCGTGCATGCACTTGCACCGGTCACAATGACTCTACGGTCAACAATGTATCCAGAACACTCGGAAACATCGGATACTAGCGGTCACTAAATAAATAAACAGGTTTTTGTATCGAAATTGACTTTTTCATTATTATTAGTAACGCTATGACAGTGAGTCACTAACAATTTTTACGATGACATTATTTTATTGACAGGTAAAATTTGGTCCAGTCTCTACAGCTTCTAGAATAAGCCAAGAGACTATTTAAAATGATGCATAATTAATCCGTATGTTCTATTGTAATAAACTTATCAAAATTAAAAACAAACGTAGCGACAATCATATTTCTATCTCTGTCCAGCACTATAAAATGTATTTTTGCACGCTAGCAAAAGTTAAACAAAAATCAATATATTATAAATTATTTAAAAATCGAGGTATTTTTAAAACTTGCAACAATGACAATACCAACATATACAAATAAACTTGAATTAATTGCTCGCTAGCTCCATGTTTAGTGGCCGAAAAGGCGCGTATTAAAAAAAAACTTCGAACGCACTGGCAACCCAGTTGTCGCTCGAGCTTATATATTACGTAGTAGCGCAGAAAAAAAACACAGATCTGGTCAATCAATACTACGCAACTCGCGACAACATTTACAAGCCACGGAGTCCATTGTATTGGTTACTTTCACTTTCATAATCTTCACTGAAATTGATCTCAAATTAAGATTTTACGTAGCATTGTATACGTGCATTTTCAATTATTTGGTTTCTTTTCGGTGAGAGGCGATTACGCGACATTATTTAATGTTTTTTTAATAAATAACATTTCATTTTATATACAAAAGAGATTTAATTAGAAATATGTACTATACTTACATTTTTTTTTCAAACATTTCTATCGGCCTATACAAAATCATACCGATCTCATGACAAGATATTTTTTCGTCGAGTATTGTGTATATTTTATATATGCCAAAAAACAAATATAAATAAAGAAAAATCATTACATCTTAACATAACCATAGATACGTTACCACTTCGAAGCAAAGATTGAGACAGGCGGACAGACGAATTTACTTATAAGTAAATTAAAAATTTTCCATATATCTACACTGTTTTGGGTTGATAGTTATAGTGATAGTTGATAGAATACGACACCCAATGGTTATGTGCCAACGCGTCCTCGTCGAGCCGTTCCTATCCAGTCCTATCGCGTCCTATCCGCCGACACATCGGTCCTATTCAACCGCACCCAACATAATATCAGCACTGCAGCTTCATGAACAACAAAATCTTAAGCGAGACCAATTCGTACTTTAATGCTAGGAACGAATATGTATTTCATTGTACCTTATTTTAAAATATATCATGAGCACATTAGGCCAACGAGGCTATATATTTTATTACATAAAAATAAACGTCAATCGGTTTTGATAATAGTTTATTCGCACCAGTAAACAAATAAAATCAACGTTGGTGCAGTTTCCGGCGAGAGATAAAAGCTTGGCTCCGCTCGAATACTCTGTTAACTTAACATTACATAAAATACGTCTACGTTGAGAACCATTAACAATGAATGTTCCTTCAAACCGCGCCGGTTACCTTCAAATCCTTTATTACTCCAATCGAATGATCGAACGAATCGATGATGCGTTCGATTGTTCGATTCGACATCGAATCGTATGCAGCCATAGACAAACGGAGCGCCATCAAACGCCGGATACTACACCAACCACAAACAATTTTTCTCACAAAGTTTTAGTCTTCAAAAAAGATTTACAATACTAGGCCCTGTGACATATCGAATTTATAATTTAAAAATAAAAAATAGATATATATATTTCACATATATATCCGTATCGTACAAAACACATCGACAAAATAACTTCATACATATATACCTACTTACAAACATACCTACATACAAACATACATACAAACTCGGCAATGTAAAAATAGAAAGCCAATATCCGTTCCTAGCACTTCGAAATTCGAAAAAAAAACGTTTACAAAGTACCCTCACTAGCGGACATAACGTATTCTATTCAAAATGGGGACCAAGATTACGATCACATGCTAAATCCATTAATTGCACGCGCGCTACTCTCGCACGTGTATGCTTGCGGCGACATTTAGACGCTGCGCATACGTGGACAATGTTCGATTTCTATAGAACCAGCATTCAACTCTATGCGCATAAGTAAACATCATTAGTGTCCAGTTGCTTCCACTTAACACTATACAGCCCTGTGATGGTCTATATGGCCGTGTTGATAAAAGAAAGTGTCCACGTTTGCGCAGCGCCTTAAACATTACATCTTAACACAGCGTCAACGCCGGTGGAGTGCGTCGTGGAAACATTTCAATGTAGCAGCGTCCTACATATATAGTATATACCAACTACCTCTGCCCCGCGGTTTAGAGGACAATCTATTAAAAAACTATTTTAATGAAGTCTCGTTGCGATTACTACAAAGAATCACACGGAAAACGGCAGAATAAAGGAACGCTTTCTCGTCGCTGCTCTGCTCCTATTAGTCGTAGCGTGATGTTATATAACGTAAAGCCTCCCGCAATAAACGGACTATTCAACATAAAAATATTTTTTCAATTTGAACCGGTAGTGTCTGAGATTAGCGCGTTCAACCAAACAAACTATTCAGCTTTATAATGATATTAAAATAATGAAGTATAGATATATTACCAGACTAAACGTTGAAATACGCGCCAGCCAATTAATTGCATTGTCAGTATGCAAGAAAATGTTGCCAGTGTAAAGAAAACATTGCGCAATCTTTAGCCGTCGGCGTAGTATTTGTCTAATTTCCTTTAATAACGTATCGAGAGCACATTGACATCATTGTTGCGACTGTACAACAAACTAGCTGAGCGCCACGGTTTCACCCGCGTTAATTAGAGAACAATCTAGCCGACTCCGCAAACGTTTTCTTGCCATATAAATTATTCCCGTTTTTG
>DWGJ01005782.1:0-10078 GCA_018246895.1 Aspitha aspitha aspitha | reverse complement strand
AATCATGTTTTAAATTTGTACGCCGTAAAAGGCAAAATATGGAGTGAACTAACAATTCTACAACATCTTTAAATGTATCCATATTTGTGCTAATAAATGTCTTTGTGTTTGTTTATTGCTGTTTCACTAAGTGCAGATTGACTAAGATCGATTGCGATTCGATTTGACGACAGAAGCAACGGCGACGGTGGAAAGGGCGGCGCGGCTGCATCGCCCCCACGCGCCCTGCACCAGGAAGTCCACGCCGGAGATGCTCAGTGCGGTGCGCTGCGCCCTCTCGCAGCTGCAGGGCGAGCCGGCGCCGCCGCTCCCACGAGCCCCGGAGGCAGACTGCTCCGTTGTACGGGAAGTCGACGAGGAAGACTGCAAAGCGTACAACGCCGATAACAAATGCTTAAATTATTTCACCATAACCTAGAAACTGCGGTTTAAATTTGGAATCTATTGTGTTCCTTCCTGCTCTTCCAATGCACCTGGAGAATCTGGAGATATCCCGATAAGAACTTGCTAAGGCAATTGTATGTAATATTACCTGACGGGACTTCCCAAACTTTAATCATGGGAAACTTTTATTTCTTACCAACAGTTAAAAGTTCAATAAGCTATTTAAAAATCGAATCATTCTTAAATTTGAAATGTAATATCTGTATGTTTTTGGACTAAATTTGATTTGGATCTGTGCAAAAATGTGACGTTTTTGATTTTGTTGATGGAAACAAATATACACTGCGATGATGAAAGCGTTTTTTTATCACTAGATTGAGAAATCACATTGATAGGAATAAGAATTGACTGTAAAATATGCACAGAGTATTGTAAGAAAAATTGCTATTTGAGAAAGTGCCAAAATGTTATTACCAAGAAATAGTCTACTCTTAATAATTGTAGGTACATTATTACGTTGATTTTACTCAATACCGCAGAACTTCTCCGAGACAAATACCAGACAATCAACTAAAACACGTAAAAGCTCCATAAAGTTAGATAAAAGTAAGTTTGGAATAATCAGGTATACGAAAAGATAGACTTTTAATGAATCATTTATAGGCACAGATTAGGTACAAGCTGTTATATCTTTTTCCTGTTTATTCTTATTAATTTAAGTTACCAACATTAATGAAAGGAACAAATCTGACGGCTCCGTACAACCATTTTTTGTACATTAAATGGTCTATGTAAAGTTTTCATGCTATATTATTATGCCTTAAACGTTGTTTTATGATCAATAGCTCGTGATACGTGATGACCCCTGACGGATCGTAACGACGCAACTCATTGTACATTACTCTGACTAGTTTACAAGGTCACTCACATTCAGGTGAGCGTGTAGTCTAACGCAAGACAATATTATGATAATAAAAAAGGTCATTGATTTCTTATCTTTAACCGAACATTATGCAATTATTTTCTTATAACGTTTGAAACTATAATATTATGTAATCTTTTTTTGCTTCTACCTACTTTGTCTCTCCTTTCGGTTTTTGTAGCTTTTTTAATTCATGTTTTTTTATTTCTTTACCAGAAAAATGTATAAAAAATTGTATAATGAGCTTAGTATCATCTCGGCAAGAAATTTTAAGCTAATGCTTTCTTTATTTGGCACATTATTTCAATATTTTGGACAAGGAAATTCCATTGTAGTCGTTTCCACATAAGATTTTATAATAAATAATAAATATCTACAAAATTTAAATTCAAATTCATCATACTTTTCCACATTATTTGAAAAAGATGAATATAAAATCATAGATAAAGTGGTAATATATAACATCGTTAAAATACCTGGTAATATTGGTGACAAACCTTTTCATTTATTAGCGCCATCTATTGGGGAAAGATATTACTTTTTTAATATAAAAAGAACGGTACAGGCGATGTTGTGTCATAACAGTTCTTAAATTTTATGTATAGATGGCGTTACCTGTGCATTTGTGTACTACAACTTTTATTTTCGTTTGCAACGCTTCGTGTAGTAAAATATTTTATGTTACTTATGCTAGCGGATATTTATAAATGCATTTAACTTAAATTAATTACAGTTATGTAAAGCAGTGGCTAACTATGTACAATTTTCTAAACATCTCAAGGCTCTTAGCTGCAAAAGGTCACAAATGCAAATCGTGATTACAAAGTCAAAACCTCAGCAGAACTTTTGCAAAATTCAGTTTAATGACATTCTGTTAACATCTTTTCACTACTCTTACTTATTGTTAGTACAATTTTAAGTTTGAAACGATGATATTAATGTTATATTTCAGAAAGCAGGCGTGATGTTGTACAGTTTTTAATGTTAAGGAAGTAGTTTCGGTTCAATTTTGAGTTTTCACGACATGCTCAATCGGTCGTTGCGTGGCATTAGCCTTGCTATTGTCTGCGGCAATATTAAATTTCATAAGACGTACTCCGCGCAAGGCTGTCCACAATTTATTCTACTTACGAGGTGCAGCGTTATTCTTATCAGTTAAGTTTTGCTTGTCTGAGATTGCACAGGCGATCTGTTAATATATTTAGATATATAAAAAATCTGTTTCGTGTTAAATTTTGTGCTAACAGTTGAGTGATTTATCGATTAATTGATTTTGTGTCGTCCAATTCGTTGGTAAGCAGCTTTTCACTACATAGTGTAAAAAAAAGTCGCTTTCTCTGTCCCTATGTCCCTATGTATGCTTCAATCTTTAAAACTACGCAACGGATTTTGATGCGGTTTTTTTAATGGATAGAGTGATTGAAGAGGAAGGTTTATATGAAAAATAACATCCATGAAATAGTGGAGAAATACTGTTTTATACCCGTGCGAAGCTGGGGCTGGTCGTTAGTAACAAATAAAACAACATACAGCATCTAACATAAAACTATTTACTCGTATGTACCATCATAAACATACGTCCACGAGTTAGTATGTCCACAGAATACCAGCGCAGTAATTAACATAAGACAATTTCTACCGGAAGCGTTGAGTCTCAGGTGTACCATAAAAAACTATGGCCATGACAAAACTCGCGTCTGTCATGGCCATAGTTTTTTATGCGAGTTAGAGCGACAACCTTAGTAATAATAAAAATAATCTTTATAAACAGTATAAAAGGATTTTCGACGTTATATTGTTGTTAATTCTATTAAATATAGAGAACCACTAGAGATCTTCCGTGATGGTGTTATTTAGACGATACTAAAACACAGTCAAAGTTTTTGCTTCCCTGTCCTAATCTATAGAACGGCTGAACCGATTTTAGTAAGACATTTGCTGAAAGATGGAGGAGGTTATAGGTTAACATACTAGACTTTATCGCAAATTTCCCATCGGGACGAATTCTACACGGCTAATATCGCGGAGCACAGCTAGTTAATTCCAAATTTTCAATAATAATGTGAGATACAGGATGACGCGCAGTACATTATAATTGAAAAGGTATACTTAATCCCTACTAATATTATAAAACCGATTGTAACTCTGTCTGTCTGTCTGCTTGTCTTTCACAACTAAGCCACTGAACAGATTTTAATGAAGATTGGTAGAGATATATATTCGATCTTGAGAAAGGACGTAGGCTCCTTCTTATGGCGAAAAAGGGGGTTGTTATGGTTGAAATAGGGGATGAAAGTTCGTATGGAAGTTTGTCATTATCGAAAATAAAACACTGAAATTTTGTATTTAGGTTGTTCATACGAGATATATTACAAGAAAAATAGCATTTTTTAAATTCGACTTATATGGGGGTGAAATAGGTGATGAAACTTTGATAAAATTCTCGCAGGGTAGATATTAACGCGAGAAAATTTTTGTGGTATATTGATTTCCACGCGGGCAGAGCCGCGGGCACAGCTAGTATTATCATAATGTTTACTTGTAGTAACTTTACGTCGTAATGCACGAGGACGTTTAAATAACATTTATGATTTGTTTAACAATATATCATGTTAGAACAGTGATTATAATTAGAGGAGAATTTCTACCGGAAGTCTATAATCGTGTTCGTTATGAACGTGTGAAGGTGATTTTTGATCGTGACGTTGACTTTAGCTAAGGCTTTAACGATTGTTTAGCTAAGTCGTGATTAGTACTCATATATGTTATTAATAGGCCGCATATATAAATATATTATTCTTAAACAGACAATTTCTACCGGATATAATGTGTTATAAGTATTCAGTATGCGAACTGGTTACAAGGTAAATCAGTTTTGTTGCTAAAGTACTATTGAAAACCGATTTAAATGTTTGCTCTATCTTTTTCTTTATATACAGGGATGTTATATATAAAATTAGCTTTTGACGACATTTAATTTCGAGATAGTAATAAATGCTTTTCTTTAATAACCAATGTTTACCACCTTTGGGATGATTTTCGAAAATTCCTTCTCTAGTACTCAATTAATCTATATAAAGATAAGTATAACATTTCTGGTTGCTGTGATTAGCGCTTTTGACTGTGCATTGATTTCTAGGTCACACAATTAATCACCTTCCTTTTATATGTACCTTTTATATATGTATATATATATAGAAAATAAAAAAACCCTCTAAGTAGTTCAAAGTAAAAATATTTCTTACACAATTTAATAATACTCCGGTTTCGTGGCCGCAACGACTTGTACTAAGTAGGCTTTCGACTAAAGAAGGAAGATGTAATTAAAATAGACACTTGCTCAAGCCGTGTTCGCACACGATTGAAAATTTTTCAAGCATAAACCTTTATAACCTTAAATGCAATACATCTATATGTATAAAAGAAAGACGGGTTTGTTACAGGACACAAAAGGAAAGAGAGGCAGCCCGTGAAACGGCTAGGTCAGAAACGACATTCATTGACTGTTAGGCGGTACGAAGTTCGCCGGGTCAGCTAGTTAGTTATTCATAAACAATCAATAACAGTGGTTTGGCATTTGTTTTCTTTCGCATCCTTTCCGTTTAATAATTGAATAATGTGTTGTTTATTTCGAAAGCGTAATGACATATAAATGACAATTAAATTTGATAAGTCATTCTGTGTTATGAAAATGTATGTTGTAGCACGATAAGGGCTGATTTGATAGTCGGTATAGGGGAATGACGTTGAAGCTGAAACCAAACCAATGGATTGTTTAATTTTTAAGCCGCTGCCTAATTAGAAACGTAATTATATAATTTATTTCAATAAAAGTATTATTTGTTATTCAATAAAAGCAAATTGAAAATTTTCCTGGCCTGTGGATCTGGCGGCTTGACTCTGGTTCGGTGACAAGGATTGTGGATTTGATCTTTACTCGGGATCGATGTTAACAATTGTGATGCATTTTTATGAAATTATAACAAATTCTTGATAATTGTGGGATACTACTATGTATTTTTGTAATATTGCCGTGAAATTCCTTAATAAAAATACCGTGTTCACCTTATATGATGTGTTCGCAAGGTCATCGTGATACGGGTCACGGTTATAAATAGCGGAGGGACTCATCAGATAAGGTTACCTTCCAGTTATGCTGATTACCTGTTTCCATATTTTACCGAGTTTATTTCTCGTCCGATTTGCTTTTTGCGCACCTGCTCACATTTGCATGTCCCAGTGATATCGAGACTAATAAATAATTTTATTTATTTGTTGACTTGATTCAAATCAACAATGATTGCAACTACGTATCACATCGCTCAATACTTGAGTGTGTAAATAAGGGTGGATTTAAGGGTGGTTTTGTAATCGAATATAGACAAATTCCATAAACATTTTCACGAACAGTAACACAATGTCATAACAACCTAATCCGTCACTCACGACATACATTTTGAAATACATATCCGTTCATGCTAAAATATTCCTGATATTTGTATTAAATTCACAATATTCTCGTAGAACATCATTCTTATCGTATTACGCTCGAAGATGAGACGATTATGCAAGCGTCGGTTGATTTCAACGAGTCATGATTATTAATGAAAAAGTGTTTCAATATAGTCGGTATAACATTCATAGAGCACCCATTAATTGTAAGAGATTCACCAGCGTGAAGACACGTTATTCACTTGACGATAAAGTTATTTATCACGAACCCGTTTTCTGCTATATAATTCTCGATTGCTAGCTCAATGTTGTCTTAGAACATTTGAATGTAATAAATAACTAATTACGGTCACCTGCATGAGAGCTAAAGTTATGCGGCGTTTCTTAACTTTACGGGTGCTTCACAATCTAGAAAATGGTCGGCGTTCAAAGAGTATTTACTCAGAAAATTTCCTTCCCACTAACAGCTGTGTTTTTTGAACATTTGAACTTAAAGAGAAAAGTTTTTTGCAGTTGTTTTTTTGGGTTTTAATTTTAAGATGATGCTTACATAAGTAACTAACCAATATATTAACGACAATTAGCATTTGTGCTTCAAAACAAAGTCACAATATTTGCATAGAAATGTTTCTTCATTGCTTAAAACATTTATGCGAAAATTATGTATTGTCACGTTATAATTACCTACAGACCACGCCTCCAACAAACGTATTTAGTGGCAATATTATGGTAAAATTCTCGTAACGACATTTAGTTAAACCGATTTTTTGCGGTGTCCATATTATTGAAATAGTTTTTTATTGCTTCAGGTGTTATTTAACCGATTGATAATAATGATTCATCAAAACGTATAAAAATATTGTAACGTATCTCCATTTTTTGTCTCTTGACTTATAGATATCTTATACTGTACAAAGTACTTTGGATAGTATAAGATATTTTTTGTTTACATTTTTCTTATTCTATAAACAGATGAATATGTACATAAATATGTGTATAGACGCTATTCAATACTTTTTTCAAATACACTTGCGTTTAACTGCAAGCTCACGCTTGTTTAGAATTTGCTTAATTTTACTTGTAATTCCATCTGTTTTTTAGTTGGCCAAATTGTATTAGATGTGGAATTTACTGTTGTGACGGCTGCTGAATCGCTAACGTTCGGTTCCTACGAAAAAATGTCTAATGTGTATAAGCGTGTTGTGTTTTAGAGTAAAATTATCCTTAGTATTCTAACACAGGAAACAACAATGTCTTTCATTGTGATCCTAACGACAAAGTGTACGCAATTCGCAAGTTCATACGTCATCATTGATAATAAATAGAATAAATGTTTTGACCATTATAACATGGCAGTCCTGATCGACTAATTTGTGTGTGCCTACTAAATTTTTATTCGCAAATACTATGAATGTGATATTTTTAATGCGCTCGGTAGTTTATATTTTTGCCGTATGTTATAATTTGATAATCAGGAACCATCTATTATATAGGTGCTGATAACGACAGTGGTGACGTCACACGTTTTTTAATGCCTGTGGATACATACATATAAATTTCGTGACGATAATTGCATAAAAAGTACATAAATAATTTTTAGAGACAGAAATTAAGATTCCAAGACTAGGACGTTACCTTTTCATTTTAAGATGATTATAACTTTTAAGTTTTCCGATTAAATAATTTTTTTTTTGTTACAGGTATCTACATACTACGGAGTTTGTAATTTATGTGCAATGATCATCGTAAGTAATTTAGAGATAATTTATTTTAATATTATAGATGAAAAAATTGTTTTCGATCGCAAATAGGTAGTACCCATATGTATAAAAAAGGAAGATTAAACTTAGTCTATTTACGATAGTATGATTGCAGTAGAAGATTAAGGAATTGTAAAAGAACTATTTAAGCAAATGATAGGTGGAGCTGTAAATGAAAACTCTAATGAAATATTGAAAAAATATATATTATATACATGTTGGTATAATGGAAAAGTTATCTGAATGTTAAGCCTGTTGGTTGGTCTATTGGAAATACATACTTCATTTGTACGATTACAAGTATGTGATCTGTCTGGGTTCCCATTATCTGCATGCGTATTTAAATTTAAATTATATACATATTAAATATTGTATATGTAAGTAATTTATAACTAAATGGTCACGGGTGAGCTCTCTTACGACATTATGATTGCATATAAATACAGTAAAAACGGAAGAACTGTTGAAATATAATAATACTAATTATAGAATTTCTCGGTTCATATATGGACGAGAATGCGGTTACAAGTTGACACGCGATTCTCTTATACAACATAATTACATAAAACCAACATACAACTAAAGCATTAACAAACAAGAAAACATTTAAACTATTCCAATCTCAAGTGTAAATATAATTATATATAATTTAGCGTCACTTGGCATGAGATTTCATGAGAATGTGAGTTTGTAATTTTATAGTAGGTAATGTTTTACTTTGCGACATACACAGTTATGGCTAGCTGAGAGAAAATTGATAGAAATTATTAGCAGAGAAATGGTTTGATTCTACGTTATTAGTTAATTGTAGTGTATTCTGAGTATTTTTTATGTAGAAATTAGTATGTTGATGTTAAAATAATATCATATTGTTCAAAAACAGCCAGTGACGAGAAAACAGTCTGCCAAATGGCCGTAAGTCCTTTATTTATTTAAATATTAATGATTTCTCTCCACTCTATTCACTCGAAGTCTTTAAAATAATGGCGATGCTGTACGGTCATTTGCCGCAATAACGAATTGCCTGCAGTATACACTGCTACGTAGCTCTAATGTAGATTGACGAATATAGAGGTTAGTGGCTTTTCCGTCTATAGACTTTCAAAACGCCTATAAAACCTCCACTGAATTTTAACTATTGTTACCTAACAATAATAACGCATTACACATTATCTCAAATCCATTTACATATAACCAAAGCTTATTATAGAAATGAAGGTGGTTGATTATATAATTAGAAAAATTATTTGCTTCATGATATTTAACATATTATGTACGAGTAAGTATATGTTTATAACACTATTGTGCAATAAAGCTCATAACGTCCAAACCGGATGCAATTCCAATAAAACCTTTTGTTATTATTTTAAAATTGGTTCTTATGTATCTTCTTTACGTAACGTTTGTATCTTATATGTATTGTAAATATACATTTACTTCTGTTATATAATTATATATTACAAATGGCGATCACATTATTTCATTCATACTTTCAAAATAAATCCTAATATTCCGGGAACATTCTTTTCATAGGAATAAAGAATCTGTGACCTTATTAATCCCTTAAGTTTCGTAATAAAATATCTTGGAAAAACTACACTCATGGTAATTTGATCTCCAATAAGGTAGAGCTTAAGGTAGAGCTAGAGGTATTTATTAACGGTTTTTGTTATATTTCATAAGGCGCGAGCCCATATATTACCCAGATATATGTATGTACATACATAAATACATATGTAGGTAATACAAAAACGTTTAATCCTCATATATTGTGGTATTTTATTAAACAGATAATATTTCTTCTGAAATAATGAATTTTAAAAAATAATTTTAATACATAACCATAAAATGTTATATTATTTTTTTTAATTAGGAAATGGATCCGTATTTCATTATGACCTCATAAGTGGTGGATGATAATAAGTGAGATGCAGTATAATACTTTACTACAAAGTTTTTATTTACTCTAATCTGGAATGAAATTGTACGTATGGAGAATAATATAAATACAGTTTTATTCTCCATAGAAGGCACGTGCACGAGCAAATAAGTTGTAGACGATAAGCGTACTTTACTGTAAGTATAAACAAAACGACAATGGTTCGAACAAAGTCACTATCTCTGTAGTTAAACGTAACAACTAATAATTAAGATGTTGTTTAATAGTATACTATTTATTATTTTTTGTTTACCATTTTATCGCAGCAGCAACACGTTAATGAAGGATAGTTACGTGTTGTATTATTCGGTTGTAAAGCTTCAAATAATTGGAAAGTTTTTGCTTATTACATGTCATCACTCAATGATCGTTGTGTTACGTCGTTACATTCATCAGTCATGTATGAACGTAGAGAAGTTTGGTTACATTTGCTAAATATTTTAGGATAATGAGTAACTATGTATGTGTTTAGAACTTATGTCAAGAGCCTCCGAAACCGGCGTGTATGCATGAAGAGAATGATGAATGTAAATGAAGCACGGCAAATTTGTAAGGACAGGGATATTTGGCACTCGCTGCTTTCTGCCTACCCCGCAAGGGACCTGGCGTGACGATATGTTG
>DWGJ01005781.1:0-10079 GCA_018246895.1 Aspitha aspitha aspitha | reverse complement strand
AGGACAGGGATATTTGGCACTCGCTGCTTTCTGCCTAGCCCGCAAGGGACCTGGCGTGACGATATGTATGTATGTATGTATTATAGCAATACGTGAAGGAAAACCTTTGTACCCTTTTTTACGACAATTACCAGCACGGAGCAGTATGAAATTTGGCACAATTAAAGTTAATATGGAGAATAAGTCTAGAAGGCTGGTATTTCTATAAAAAAAAGATTAGAAATTCAATACAAAGATACGTAATACGATATAATGATTCTACGAGAACATGATTGATAAAGAAGCAAATCTTTAACATCGATACCACATTACTAAAAGATATCATAAATACTTATCTGTAAAACCGTAATGACAAATAAAATATTTATATATAATAAACAATAACACTTGACCAAATTAAGTATTTGAATTTCGCCAGCACTGTTCACTTTTCGATCAAAACGCTTCAAGCTTTTTGACACCCGTCCAACGCTGTCAATGCCAATAATATTGTGGCAATTCAATTATTTTCCGAGATTAAATTGAAATGACACGTAAAATGAGCAGTTAAGGGATTATTTTTATCGTGTCAATATGCCAATTGAAATAGATAAACATTAGACATGGTTATATACCCAATTTGCTGTAAACCAAACGGCTTCTTAGATTTAATATGAAGCGTCCTTAGATTCGACTTGGTAGCGCAAATAACATTGTCCCATCAAAATGGCGTTTTTGTGCCAAATATTGGGCACATTTTTGTCGAGGCAATCAAATAGCGCGTCTAAATATGACGTACATAATACTGTTTATTTTCACAACACGTGTAATTGTATTTATTTGTATTGGACCGTAACGTTTACAAATCCCGTTCCCACAGGCGTTACTGGAATAATATTTTGATAGCATGTGCGACCGCCTACACAAACAATCAAGAATCATTAACACAGATGCGACTACATTTATTTGTCGACTTCTATACGTTTCAAAACAAATTCGGTGACATATTTATTTTTAGGAATACTTTACTACTAAATAGGAAAACGACTGACTGAGCCAGAGATATGCACATCCGAACCCGCTGAACCAGGAATCTAGACATTTTGTAATGATCATACGACACCAGCTGAACTGCTAATATTACAAAGTGACTTACCAGGGTTGCAGGATACCTGTATACGGGGATCACTAGTCTAGTCTGCATAGCTTGGACAATTGGACGCCTTCTGATGAGGACATAAAAAGTATTAGGTAGGTACTTGTAACTAGCGGTTAAAATATTACAAGAGTATTTATGATGTTTCCTTTTGCCATTAAACGCAGTACGTCCGCCGTCTTTTCACGTATTGGTTGCTATTAACTAATATTAGGTACTAGCTGTGCCCGCGGCTTCATCCGCGTGGAAATCAATATTTTCCTGTTTCTGCAACATCTATCATTGCTGCTCCACTCCTATTAGTCATAGCGTGATGTTACATCGTCTATAACCTTCCTCAATAAGTTGACTATTCAACACAAAAATAATTTTTCAATTCGAAGCTGTAGTTCCTGAGATTGGCGCGTTCAACCAAACAAACTCTTCAGCTTTATAATATTAAAATAAGTATAGATAATCACAACAATTCGCTTTGACTAACCGTAAGCGAAAAGTTAATTCCCAGGCAACAGATCAATTACCTACGTTACTTTCTCACTCCCACGTGAACAGTTCAGTAGCCAGCAGCCGTGAATTCATTATCAAGTCAGTAACTAGACGACAAATTTGTCGACCGGGTATTATATTACAGTTGTGCGTATACAACATGTTGTTGTTGTTGTTTGACCCTTTTTATTGGTCCACTGCTGGACCGGGTCTCCTCTCACAGTGAGAGGGATTTAGGCCGTAGTCTACCACGCTGGCCAATTGCGGATTAGTAGACTTCACACACCACACATCGTAGTAAGCGACTTAGTTTTTATGTGACAGAAATACAAAGAAACGACATACAAAACCTTATTAATACCAAGATTTTCCAGTTCAGAACAATCCACAACGGTGTACAAATGTTAAGTATTAAAACCATTTTAATGTTCCCATGATAGGTACCTACACTTTTATTTCCTTATTTTCGTTACATTGTAAACAAAAATATTCGATCCCTACCGTAAATTAAATAACCAATACAACACTATTATTTTATTTTATAGATAATAATAATAACGGGACAATTCCACGCACGGCTCTCTGATCCCAAATTAGGCAATGTAATGCCTGTGTTATGGTAACCGGACAGATGATAAACATACATATGTATACATACGATATAATACTTATATAGATATTATAATTACGCCCAAACACAGAACAAACAAATGTATTCATCATACAAATGTTTGTCTTGGGTGGGAATCCAACCCAGGACCTCCGGTTTTACAGTCAGGGTCTGTAACCACTCGACCACGAGACCAGTCCGATATTTACATATGACTGAAAGCACTGTATCTACTAGAACTGTCGCAGTGTAGTGTATGCTGTGCCCCATTCACCACGCTTTCCAAACTGTGTATAATTAATACAGGTATACTGCAGTCTAACTGGCAAAGATACATGTTTTCTGATAATTTCCTAACATCTGACTATAAGTAATAGATGAGCCCCGAGGGCCACTTATTAATTATTACTGTGGCGTCTCATCGGTCATAATTTCGTGATGGATATATTTCCGGGAAGTAGCTACTAAGTATATCATTTTCAAATATGTTCTTTCAAACTTTTAAATGTTCAACCTACAACCAATATGATAACTAATATTTCGGTTTTCTGATAAGTGATTCTTACTAATGAGCCGGTTTCGTATCCCACCAAGAACAAACATTTTTGTGATGATTATTTGTTACGTATGAATGTAGAATTATCGATATCAGTAGGTATAGGTATACTTAAACACTTACACACATACCCCAGAAATTAAATATACTTTACTATCAGACAACATGTGTATTATCAATCACTATAAAACAAAAACTAAAGGTCAACTCGAGTTAAACAAGCCATACATTTATTACAACTAGCACCTGCTTATCACAATAAAAAACAAAGCAAAACGCAGCAGCGAGATGCCTCCTCGCAATTACTGTTCCGTACATTATTTATATGGATCACACATGCAGGATACGCATACGCAAGACAATTTTGTAGGAAATATTTAAATAAAAAGGTCGTGTAGCTACCATTAGAATTAACCACGGCACTTACATTGTTTATATTTAAGACATAATATGTATATTCACATAATTTAATTAAGATTTAAAATTGTCAATATTAATTCATTTCATTCAATTAAAAAAAAATTTAATTTACTTATAATATAAATAAGAACTACACTTTTTACATTGATATAAAAATTTCTAAGACAATTAACATTATTCAAAGTTCTTGTATTGTTCATTAAAATTAATTAGAATTTTTTCCGTGTAAGATTTAATTTAACATCGTATTAATTGTATAATTTTTATACGGAACCCTAAAAATAAAACAAAAATAAACGTTTATCTGTCCGTGCATCGATTGCACGGTCACTCCTCTTAATTGGTTCCTCCCGCTCCCTACAAAGGTATCCGTATTAAGCTTTTATAATTTAAAACCCCAAAAAGAAGGTATTTAATATACATACATATATAGTGCTTACAAGTTTGCCGTTCTGGAAGATTGATTATTTTTTTACTTTTTACAAGTAATTTACAAGTTGGAAAAATGAGCCAATGTCGACAACAATAAATTTACATGGATGGTACATAAAACCTAAAACTAGGGGTTATAAAGCGCAAACCTAATGCCTAGGCGGCATTGTCCTCCAAAATAGTAAATCTAAAATGTAGCGCGCTTGCCTATAAAATGTCTATTCAATTTGTTTATTATTTCTTCTCTTATATATGTATATATAAAAATCCCATGTCACGATATTCACTTGCGATAATCTCCAAAATCACTGAACCGATTTCAATGAAATTTTGTAGATATCATCTATTGTTTGGTCCGACTTAAATGATAGGATATGTTTTATCTCAATTGATAATCTCAATTGATAATCTCATTTTTTATTACAAAATCAATGTATTCTTATAAGACAACTGTCAGACAAACATCATGGTACGGAATTTTGACATATTTGACATATATGTACGTATATGATTTAACATACGTAACCACGACAACGCGTGGTCAGGTCTACTGGTAATATTATAAAATTTGATACATTATAACACCTAAAAAAAACAAGCCTCTGAATGTGTAATACTCGTGCAGACCAAAATCATTGGAACGATTCTCTTAGATTCTTTGAATGCACACCGCTGGCCATTAGCCCTGCTTTGATCCAGCCGCCAATTAAAATACCGCTTCGAATCCCTATAATCCCGCGGGAGGCCCTGGATTGGCCAGATTACCGTACCTTAAATACTGCTCGTTAGCTAAAATCCCGTCATTGAATTGTAACTTAAAGTAATGCGTATTTTTTTCTACGATCTTCTTACCTTTTTATTAACTAATATTCAGATAAGGTTACAAACAAAATTGTCTGCCTCTGATTTCAAAATACCCATGTTTTCTCAAGAACTTATAGTTATACAAGATACCAAATAAAACACAAACGGACTTTTTAAAATTTTCGTTTGTCTGTCTTTCTGTGTGTCCGGTCTAAACTCGGAATCGTCTAAACTAGTTTGAATGGTATTTTCACTGGAAAATAGGGGAGGTTGTAGGACAACATATAAGCTACTTGTTATTCCGAAATTCGCACCAAATCGGGATTTATGCCGATAAAAGCTCGTCAGAAATTACTGTTTGTCAATTGTTGAAGGTATTGCATATATATTTTCGTAGATTGTACTCGTATTCTATATTACCGGCCAGTCCCAGACCAGCCTGCTCTACGAACGATACATTTTCATTAGCGACGGCAGTTCCTAACTTTTTTCACCGTCAAAACTGAGACCAATTAATTTTACTAGAACCCATTCCATTCGTCGCTAAAACTTGGGAAACCGCGCGGGCGGGAACGCCTCACTCTATATATTTATCCCCTATGTAAGCTTGTTATACCTACTATTTAGAGCAGTGGCGTAGTCCTTATGAATAATGAGATAAAAACATTTTTAAACTGCTTAAATATACGAACTGCGGTAATTATGTTCTAATAGTAACAGCAATACATACCTACCTACCAAACTTCAAACTTGATAATAATATTTCACATTATTACTATAATACCATCACGCCAGGTCCCAGACAAGGTAGGCAGGTAGCATCGAGTGCCAAAAAGCTCTATCCTTACAGGCCTGCTTCTACCCACATTCACCAACCTTTTCACTTATCACCCAATATGTGACCTAAAATAATTGAAAAGGCCTTTTCTCAGATGTATCTATGAAAAGTAATATAAATATTAGGTATGAAGGAAAATTGTAGTCGGAACAGCTGAGCTCCGATCTAATTTCGAAGTTTTCGTAAGCGTCGAGCAAGAGTGCTCCGTGATTTTATAAAGTACGTAAGTATAGAAGTATTTTGTCGGCAGTTTATTTTTAGATTTATACAGCTTTATATGTATATTTGACCCTAAGAAAGGACATAAATATGCTACTTTTATCGGGAAAAAAGGTGTTGAAGGGGCTAAAATAGGGGATGAAAGTTTGTAATTATAAAAGATAAAACCATGAAACTTTATATTTAGACAATGCATATGAAATATCTTACAAGAAAACTAGCATTTTTTAAATTGAACCTACATGGGGTGAAATAGGGGATGAAAGTTTTTAATGTAAGTTCGTCATTATTATCCTAGGATTCCCGCGGGGTACTCATTAACGCGGGAAAAACTTTGTGGCACATTGTTTACCACGCGGGCGGAGCCGCGGGCACAGCTAATTTTTCATAAGTTGTTTTTTTTCAGATACTAGTAATTTATAGAAGTTCGTACTACTAGCGACATCTAGAGCAATTTACTTTAACTCATTACTAAATGGTATCACACAAAGAAGAATAGTTTCCCGGAACTTCGCATAGATGGCATAGTAACTGCTACAACTCTTCTCAGCTATGATATTTTAATTGGCACTAATTTTATATGGGAATCCGGTAAAACGATGTAAAGTTAATTTACATAAATCTTATTCTTTTTTTCAGTCTAGCCACTCATGGGTATGAAACTGGAGAAAAAGTTACTAAGCTAACAATTATGTACAACATGCGTGTAATACATTTTAGCATAGATTTTTTTTTATCAAAAAGTTAATTCAATAAGATGGCATAATTACTTTGGTCAAACCTTTGAAGTTGGTCGAATTTAATATTAAGAATATTAGATATAGTTCCATAGAAATATATTACTAGATGCTGAATTTTGTTTAGTTTTCCCTATTTGTAAGGTATAACAATAATAAGATTATAATAATTTATAGTTTGAAACGTCAATGTTAAACAATCTTCGCTTTTGTTATCGACATCGTGGATACTGCTTTTGTGGATTTTTCTTACGACAATTTTTTGCCTTTGTAAATAAGCCCTTGCTTACACTTATATAAATATTTATGAATTAGAATATAACAAATACAACTAAATAAATATTTGTGTTATTCCGTCAAAATGCGCAAACAAAATTAATGATGTCCTTTAATAGATCAATAGGCATCGCGGCTATAAGCATTCGTGTTTTATTTAAACAAACTGAGAACACGTGGTTGGCGGTCATTTTACGAGTAGAAGCATTATAAGAAACTGATATATATATAGCGTCGTACTGCTAGTGTGACCCTGATGCACAAAATTGTAAAGGATAACGTCTATGGATGAAGATTTTCCTTACTAATACGTTCCCACTGAAGCTACGATCAGGTATAACAGATGTGCCAGTTTTAAGGTATGGAATTCATAACTGCCAGGTCGCGAAACGTGTTTTCGAGTCATATTTATCGTTTGTAGACTTTGGTACTATTCGCAAAGTCGTAGTTTCAGCTAATATCTGTGAATTATTTTGAATTATCAACTAATATTTTGAGATTGGAGCATCTTTTCCATCTACATACTTATGACTCTTCCGAGGTCGCTGTCTGGACGAATCACGTAACCGACCAAACCTAATAGGAAGGGTTACTTGCATTCAGGAGCAGTCATCAAAGTTTAAATTTAGAATTTTTGATAAAAGATTTTGTAAACGTGACTGTATCTAAAGCATTTGTTTCAGATTGAAATGGACAATATCCTTAATGCAAGAATTTTGACGACTATAAGTATGAACGTATGAACGTTAAATATGGTCCACTGAAATTTTAAATTGAAAAGACATTTCAATATTGCATTGAAATATTTCATAGCAGATTTAGTCATAAAATATACCTACATTAACATATTGTAGTACATAATAATGATATTTATCTTATTTAAAATGTTATCTTGAGTGTACCAGAATGATATTGTTGTGTCTTTTATGAATACATGTAGAAAAATAATTCACATTTAGGTACTATAATTTACTACACAACATTGTAGTGCCTTGATATCATACACTGATGTTAATCATTGAATTACACACAATTACAATAGCATTTCCCATTAAATTCACGGCGGTAATAGCAGGAAAGAATTCGTGTAAAACAAACTATGTAATTAATTACACGCCGACATCTGATACTTTGTAATCCATTTTTCACATTCATCACGCATTTAAGTAACAGTAGATATGTATTTGAAATATTTTACTGTTTGCCTGATTATCTGTGCAAATTGTGGAAATGCTTTAACAAATCAAACAATTTACAATCTTTCGAACGACGTTGATCGCCTCAAGCAAGTTTATGGCGAATGCGTAGTGAACATAATCAACGATCATTTTTCAAGGAACTTCGTATATAACTTGGTATTATCTGGTAATCACTTTGAAAATGTAATTAAAGCTATAAACTTAAATCAACAATCAAATATCTTCGTGAGATCTTATCAGCCACAAGATTGGTACAATAAACCGGATGTCTACATATTTTTTACAAAAGATGTTACAGACCTGCGATTAAATTTAAAGAAAATATTTGTAGATAAGTCATGGGATCCAGGAGCATACATTATACTTGTTCTACAAGATATCAAACATGCCGACATTAATGTAATATTTAACAATCTACTGAATTTTAATATTTATAAGGTCATCATTTTGGGAAGCACCACTTCAGATGATGTGAACATATATACTTATGATCCTATTGGTAATAACAATTGTGGCGATAAATTTGACAGTGTGCTAAATTTGGGAAACTGTGCAGATTCTAAATATATGAAGTTATATCCAGACGAACCGAAACACTATACAAATTGTTCTTTGGTTGTCGCAGCCAAACATGAATTTCCAAACGTCAATGATCCAGAGAACGATCATTTTAAGTCGGAACGTTATATCGCTGGATGGGAACAATTTATTTTGAATACCATTGCAGAAACTGAAGGAATTTCCATAAAATACGTATATACTTCCGAGAAAGTAAGTAACTATGATATCTTACCGAATATAACAGGAAAAGACTTACTCGTATTGGAATATTTGCATAATGGAAGCGCTGATATTGCAATTGGTGCATTAACGTTGTCTGTACAAAGGACTTATTTATTTGACTACCTGAGAGGGTACGACTATACTAATCTCGCACTTGTCTTAACTTCTGAACTTGTTACTAAAAATAAAAGCAATATTTACGAACAATTCAGTGAACTTACATTGTTGATAATAATGTTTTCGTATTTGTTGATGTGCGCTGTGACAATATTAATATATGAGTATTCATATAAATTTCGCCAAGACAGAATGAAAATAGTCTTGAAGTTATGGGGATACTTCTGTGGTCAATCAGATAGATGGATATTTAAGCAGCGGAAATTGAAATTATTATTGATTGTATGGATTTGGTTCACAGTTTTCATATCATATTTCTACACCGCCACTGTCAGTAGGGACATGACTGCACATGTTAAACCATCTACCTTTTCAGTCTTCCTTACTGACCTCGATACGATTTCGCTGGAGCCTTGTGTCCCTATTGGTTTGAGAAACTTTATAGAAATAAATTATAATACGACTATAAAAGAAAACGTCGCTAGACCTGAGTGTGAAAACAAATATACAGGGCTAACCACGGTAGCCAACACCAAAGAAATGTACACGGTCGCATATGCAAATGATTTCGATTTCGTAGAACAGAACAGAAATATAACAATTACTCAAATACCTTTATCTATAGGATTGCTACAGACTACCATGTACATGAGTAAAGGCAATCCTTTACAAAAAAAATTTCAGATACATTTACAACACATCTACGAAAAAGGTTTAATAATGCATTACATTGATTATTTGCGTTTGATAGTTAAAAAAGGTAAACAAGGTAAATCGATAATGGGAACGGATTTTAAAAAGTTAAATTTCACGGATATTACACCACACATTAAGGTTCTTATATTCGGGTATATTATTTCGTTTTTCTGCTTTGTCATTGAACGAATAAAAGTAAGATCTAATTAATGTGTGTGCATACGCGGGCGATGCTACTATATGTATATTGTAATGTAATGTGATAATAGCAAAGTTAATCATGTCCGTAATACGTTTTATGTCCCTTTTCCGTTTTATGTCCGCACATATAGCAGCTGAGTTAACCTTTTTCGCTACTGATCTTTAATATTTACCATTGTAATTGTTATTAAGCATTGTAATTATTTCTGTTCTTGCTTAGTTACTACCTACTTAATAATAAATATGTATAGATACTGATCCACTGTTAAGAAGTTAGTGAAATAAATGCTTTCTTTATTTCTTTCTACCTTTTATTCATGACGTAAACTTTTTAAGCCGACAATTTCCAACTATCATATCGTCATCTGAAACACGGGAATACTTTCGATTTTCCTTTTCACTACGCACACAGAACAGCCAAATGCGTCTGAGGCATTTTCAATAATGCTGTACATTCATAGACTCTTAAATATTCGTTTATTTATTTATAACGACTAGTGGTCGCCTGCTGGTCGAAATTCGACCATAATAAAAAATAATTCTTTGACATTTCTTTGGACTTTTTGTTTG